>CM077153.1:302801176-303080384 GCA_039583875.1 Platanthera guangdongensis | reverse complement strand
GGAGGGTCCATCAAGTATTGTAGGGTATTTCAGTATTTTGAGAAATTAGGGTGGTTTGGAGGTTCTACCATCAGTGGTCTGTATTCCACTGAGTTGGAAAAGGGATTCAAAAGATTTATTTGAGGCACCTTCTTGTGTTTGTTGATTGTCCTTTTATCTGAGCCCCCCCCCCATTCCCAACACTTATCTTCATCAAATAAAACATCTCTTGAAGTAATTAGTTTTTGTTTGAATTGGTTTCATATAATCTGTATGCTTTTGATTCAATGTTGTAACCCACAAAGATACATTTTTCACTCTTCTTATCTAACTTTTCTCTATCTTCTTTTTGAACTAAGCATAAGCAATGCTTCCAAAACTTTAAAATGCTTTACACTGGCTCTTCTTTTATATATTACTTCATATGGAGTTTGTCTTAACAATGCTTTTGTTGGAGATCTGTTCAGAATATATACTGAAGAATATGCTGCCTCAGCCCAGAAATCTTTTGGCAGATTTTTACTTAGTAACATGGTTCTTGCCATTTTCTATTATAGTTCTGTTTCTCCTCTCAACTACCCCATTTGTTGGGTGACCTGGCTGCAGTTAATTCTCTTCTTATTCCTTCTTTAACACAGTAAGTATTAAATTCAACGGAGGTGAATTCACTACCTCTATCAGTCCTTAAAAGCTTTGACTGACCTTTCAAGTTGTTTTCTCTACTAGTGCTTTAAATTTTTGAAGACTTCAAAACTTTCATATATTATTTTTGAGAAAATATCCACATGAAGCGACTACAGTCATCAACAAATAGTAGAAATATCTCTTAGCATTTAGTGAGGGTGTTGATGAAGGTCCCCATAGATCTGAGTGACCAAATCTAATGGCATCAAACTTCTTTTATATGAGGCTTTTGGAAATGGAATCCTATGAATTTTCCCTTCTGCAAGCTTTCACAAGTGTATTTTCGATTTCAATTTGTGGTAGTCCTCTACCAGTTTTGTGTACTTAACTTCTTTAAATCTTGGACATTCAGGTGACCAAACCTCTGATGCCAGAGTTTGGCTTGTTGCTGAAGTTGTGCTGTATATTTAATGTTATTTCAGTAACTGGAAATAGTGTTAAGGAAAATACTTTGTTACTTGTCATTTTGGCCACACACTCAATTTCGCGAGTTTTGCTAACATTGTGCAGAATTCTGTGAAAAAATGACTTGGTATCCTTTTTGTAGAAGTTGTCCAACACTTAACAGGTTGGCTGTGAGTGAGGGGAACATAACTTACATCTAGAATATTTTACTTGGTTCCAAACTGTTTGACTTTTATGGTTCCAATTCCTTTAATTTTTTGAATATTACCATCACCTAGCACAACATCGCAAGTAAACTCTCATCCATATAAACAAATAAACTTTGGTTCCGGTCATGTGGCTTGAGCAACACTTATTATGTACCAAGTGGTATTAAGATAATTGTTTTTGCTATCATTTAAGTAAACATTGTCTCTGTTTTCTCTTCTTCTGTGGTCTTTATTTCTGTTTTATCTTAAACCAACATTCCTTGTCCATATGAGTTGGTTTCTTGCATCTTTTACACTTATAAAAACAGTCATGTGCTTCATGATTTGTTCGATTACACAGCGTACAGGATAAGTTGCCCTTTTTATTTGAGTAAACCTACCTTGTGGGGTGTTTCTTCTTCTTCCCGTCCTCTGTTTTGACAGTTCTTTGTTGTGTTTAATCATATTTTTGTTTCTGTGATTGTTTCTTTGTTGACTGTGTGTTTAGATTCAACTTGGTCCAAATGAGAAGGCTGATGATTTTAGCCTATCTTCATGGGCTTGAAGTGACCCTAGTAGTTCTGACCATCTCAGTTTAGATCTTAGACTCCTCATAGCACCACAATGTGGTTAATGGGAGTTACTTCTAAGTAGTTTAGGACTACTCTCTTCTTCTATGGTGTCACCTAACAATCTTTTTGGTTGATTGTGGTTGTACCACTGCAAAAATCTTGAATCTCCACTATCCTTCATAAGTATATATCAAAACTTTCCATGCAGTTTTTAATTTAATGGATATTACCTGTGGAGAGCTTTTTACTCTGTTAGAAGTTTTCCCAGCCTCTTGAGATTATTTTCAGCCATGATCCTTGGGAAGATAGAGTTGGTGACACCTTGCTTATATAACTATGGCTCTTCATCTTCTTTGATTGTCTGCTTGAGTTCAACTCTTCTGCTTGGACCATTTCTGCTGTTGTTTTTATTGCTTTAACACCATTTTTATATATCCATAGCCTTGCGATATAACAGATCTTCATTTGTATTCCCTATTCATAAAGATCACCATTGAATATTTTTATTTTGAAGACAACATTTCCTATTTGCTTTAAACTCTCCTTTTACCACTGATAAATATAAAGAAAGCTATAAAATATTGTATATCATAACCTCAATAGGTTATCCTTGCCAGGTATCGAAAGAGGAAATAGCTGGCATATTAAAGAACTTTTGTCTTTTTTCATTACACACACTCTTCAGTAATGTGCCCTGAACGGGCTTTAATAATAAAACTAAAAGCATTGCTTGATCTCCTCTCATGTTTGCGTCTCCTGGCCTTTTCCCTGCATCGCTTCTGAAGCGTTTCCTGTATTTGTTGCAGATCCGTTGCTTCTTTTCACGGGGATGCCTTTACTTCCACGTCTTCCTCCTGCGCCTGTTCGACTGGAGCTGGATATGTCTTTTGAGCTCTGTATTCAGTTGAGGTTGTCTGTCTCTTGAGCTTACTTGTGCTGTATGTATTTTAACATATTCTCTCTTTATCTCCTCTTCCCTATAAATTGGGGTTATACTCATCTAAATTAATTTTTGATGATAAAACTTGTTATTTAGTTTTTCTCACACACCATAATACTTTCAGCGAGCAGTTGCATTTGGCTCTTCGTTTACATTTTTTAATACCCTCCCTTAAACCAAAGCTTCCAGATGCTATTTCTTTCTTAATCTCAAAAATCTTTCAGATTTAGGGTTTTGTGAGTATGTTTGTAAGCTGATTTTCGCTAGGGCAGAACTCAAGTCTGTGTTTTTCCATTCTTCTATTCTTTCTAATGTAGTGATTTATCTCAATATGCTTGTTCTTGTTATGGAATATAGGGCTATGGTAGATTGTTGTCGTAGTATCATTGTGGCATCCTTCTTCTATGCCAGTTCCCTATTAATTTCTTCATCACGCTTCTCATGTGCAAAGCAGAAAGCCATATAATCTCTTACCTTAATGATAATGTGATGTCTTTGTTTTCTAGATGACCGAGTATGGTTTTGACCCTGATAGAAAATATTTCACTGGACTATGCCTATATCACAGATGTCGGACATCAGTCGTTGTATTCATTAGTTTGTTTTTTCTTTCTTTTATAATATATCTTATATCTCTATACTGTAATGTCTAAGAATTCTTATTAGCTATAAAGACTTTTGGGACCATAACTGAAAACAGGCCTACAACATTTTCTATATCTATTCCAAATTTGTGTAAATCACAAGTCGGCGAGCACCTATTATTTTTTGATGCGAGCAGACGTGGACGCGCTTTGGCCTTTTGGGGCTGATTTGACACTTTCCCATATATGACTGCCCGGATCGCGATCGCTCCGTGATTGCGTCTGGAGTGTCGCACGATTCAAAATCTATATTACTTTATTTTTTGGACTTTTATTTCATGATTTTGAGCCATCTCCCACCGACCAATCATTCCGTTGATTGGGATAGACTAGTGTTCTTTTATTATAATATTTGTCTATAGGCTGAACCAGTCCATGCAGATTTGGAGACTCCTCTTCCCAGATTCCAGCAATCACCCCTCTCCGTGCCGTTACCTGTGACGACTCATAGGCTTTCTCTTCCCACCTTCCCTACCTCTACATCATTTTCCTTCTTCTTTCCCCAAACCCTCCCCCGCTACCTCTAACCCATTCATTTACTCCACTCCCTCGTGCCACTAATCGTCCTGCCGCTGGACAGCCCCTCCAAACTTATCCCAAAATACGCTGGCCTCTGCTCTCTCCCTTCAACCATCTTTCTTTCTCGTCCTCTCTCCTTCTTCTCCAATCCGCCTCTCTTTTTCTCTCATTCGTCGAACTCTTCTTTCCTTTCTCTCTCATCCTCTTTTCCCCTTCGTCTCTCTCCCTCTTTACCCCTTCTTTCTTTTTAATCTCTCCTATCCCTTTTCTTCCTCTCTCTCTCCTCTTTCTTCCTCTCTTCCCTTCTTCCCCCCTTCCCGCGGATTCTCTCCTTCCTCCTGGCTGATTCTTTCCCATTCTCACCCTTTTCTCATCCTCTTACCGCCTTTCCTTCTTCCTTGCCACCTTCCTCTCTTCTTTCTCTCCCTCCGCCTCTCTCCTTCTCTCTTCGACCTTCTTCTTTCCCTCTCGACCCTTTCTCTCACTCATTCTCTTTCAGCCCTCTACTCTTGTCTTTTTGTTTTTGTTCTTCTGGATTATTTGATTTATTTTTTCACTGTGAAATTCTCTACCTGTTCTGTGATTTCTTGCTCGTAGAAATTGTTCTTCTTTTCGCTAACTAATTTTCAGACCTCTTGTTCGTCGCTCGCTTCTCTTTTCCCTCTTTTCCTTCCTTCTCGAGATATAGCCTCAATTATAAATGTCTCTCCCCTTTCTCTTCTTTATTTTCCTCTCTATCAACGATCCATTTCCCCTTCTTCATTCTTCCTCTTGTTCTTTCTTTCCTTTCCTCCTCCCTTTTCCTTTCTTTCATCTGTTTGTGCTTCTTATCTTCTTTATTGCTTCCCTTCTTTCCTTTCCCCTTCTTCTCTTTTCTCCTCTTTTTTTCTCTTCTTTCTTTCTCTCTTTCTTTTCTCGTGGCTCTTTCCTGGTTTTTTTTTCTTAGTCTTCTCTTCCCTTTTTCTTCTCTTCTTTTTCACTTCCCTCGCGCTCTTGTCCTTCTTCTTCAGTTCCTCTTTCTCATATCTCTTGTCTTCCTTTTCAATCTGTCTTCTTCTCCTTTCTCCCAATTCTTTCTCCTTCTTCTTTCTTTCTTTTCCAAAAAGTTCATTTTTCTTTCCTTATTCCGTCCTTTAGCATTTCTTCTCCCTACCCTATCCCCCTTCCTTTCTCCTTTTACTCTTTTCATCTATTTCTCTCTCATCCCTTTCACCGATGGACATGACACCTTCGTTTACGCCGCCGGTCCACCTGGATCGTCGACTACACTCCGCACCCTTTCTTCAGACTCTTTTCAGCCCGCTATTTGTATTTTTTTTTTTTGTACTTATTAATTCTGATTTTCACTGAAATACATTTTGCTGATTATTGAAATGTTTTCAATTTGCTATCTGAGGCTTCGCTTTTGAGGAATAACTCCTATTTCAAATATTGCTCAATTTATTTGGAATATCACGATTAATTAGTTCAATTATGTGTCCCCTCGCACTTCACCTTTCATATTTTTGCACCCTACTACCCTCTACTCATTTTTTTATCACTTCTCTACTTTAGACTTTTCTATTTTTTTTGAGTTCCTTAAAGCATGTATTATAGTCTTTTATCTTGATTCTTTAGATCTTATCATAACTCTTTTAATAAAATTCTCCATTTTTTGCAGCTCTTCATCCCATATTTAGCTATCCTTCATATTTCTTCAACATTCTTTCGAATTTCTTTCACATCTCTTCGATATCAAGCAATTTGACGTACATATTGATATGCAATGGCCCACTACAGCTTATCATTTTATTAGTTACTTAAGCCCACGAATACATTGTCTCATACATTTTCTTCTGATGTAAGAGAATAATCCTATTGTAGAAGACACTGCATATTATTAATTTTAATTTTATTCTTTTTTTAAAATTCTTAAATAATTAGATAATTTATTAATCTTATTCTCATTTAATACTATTTCTCTTATCCTCTCTCTCTCTCTCTCTCTCTCTCTCTCTCTCTCCTCTCTCTCTTCTCATAGATATTATGTTTATGATTATGTCTTCAATTTCTTCCTAAATCTATTACCACCCCTTTCTATGTTATATTCTTCAACGACAACTCATTACTATTTCGTCAATCCAAATTCTTAGAAGTCTATAAATATTATTTATATTATTAGGATTCTTTTTAGATACCTTTTTTTCATTTCCCTCTCTCATCCCTTCTCTCTCTTTCTTCTTTCTCCTGCCAATCTGGGATTTTCTTAGCTATATCCACTGATCTACATTATTCCGGGCTCACCTGCCTGTTCCGCAAAAAGGGCGAGATTGTTGTTACCCAATCAAAAACAAACAAACTCAGATCATACCTCCACATTCTCAGCATGCCATTCAAACTATCAACTTAACACACAAAACAATTATAAAACTTTTGTATAGATATACTAACAATGAAAACATGCACATCAATGCTCTTAAGCTGAACAGAAAAAAAACCTAAAAATAATTTTGCCGCAAGAAGATTAGAGGTTTAACAGGGCAAGGGGAGGAAGATTGATTACCAGGAACCAGCTAAGATTGGTATTGGGATCCTTATCAGCCAGGAAAAGAAGCAGCTTGATCCCGGAGTTCTCCGCCGTAAACTTGTCAAAAACCGCCTCGAAATCGGATAACTTCGCTCCACGACCGTCTTCAGAGGCATTTTTCCTCTCTTTTCCTTCTTATTTGTCTACGAGGGCGACAATCTGACGAAGTTTTAGGGTTTGCAAAGTTGTTGGCTCGGAAAGTTCTTACCTTTTTGGGCAACCCGCAGATATATGGAAGCTGCTATTACAGGTACAATTTATCAACAAAGCATGTTTTTTCCACTAATGAATCATATTAATTATCTAATTATAATTATTAGTTTATAATTGTTTTTAAAAAAAACATTAATGACGCATAGCATGAGCATAGCGGGCTTTGATGTTATCCGATTATGATAAATATAATATTAGCAGCATCATACTACTTTTAGCTATCCACATTAGCCGTTAATCATAATTGTCATATATTAAAGAGTTTGGCTATACGCAAATATTCGATTAGCAGCAAGCATTATTCTAAGAATTTGGATATGCTTGCAAGTGGGAATGCCGACCTGAAATGGCAGTAGCAAACATCATCAACAGTTGGAAGGAGAGGATGAAATCTGACTGAAAGTTGGTTGGAAAAATTGGAGGCGGGCGACCGCGACGGCGGCATGAGACATCACATATGTTGGTGATGGGAGCCGTGTTGATTCGTCTAGTCTAACACAGACAATGAGAAAGCAGATTATTTGCTTCGAACCAAGTACAATCGGAATTTTAGGCCGGGAATCCATCAATGCCCCTCAATTTTTTGGGTCTCATAATATAAAAACGGTGACCGAATTGTTTACCATGCGGTACATACTTCTGATACTAATTATGGTGTTACTGATTTTATTTGTTGTGCTATCCGACAATATTCTCTGCCAAAATTCCGAAAATACTTTTGGCACCGAGGATTGTATAAATTTTGACGACACCCACTATTGTTTCAATGAGTTTTCTCCTTGAGATCGCTAGGTATTCTCTTTGAGGTCGTTGGGTACTCTTCTTGAAGTCGTCACGTGTCACACCCCAAAAGGAGTTACCGCGCCGCGCTAATCGATCGACGAATGTCGAACAGGTTACCGCCAAGCGCTAAAGTTTTGTCGCGGGGAGCTAGCTCTGATAGCGGCGCCGACTGGTCAAAGCGGTTACCGCTTATGTTACCGCGCGACGGTATCTTTTGTATAAGAATGAACTTGAGATTTTATTCTCATCTTCTCATATCATTTCTCTGTTGTACTTCTAGAGAGGAAAGATGAGGAACGTCCAGGAGCTTGTGTGAAGATCGATCTAATGTTTGCTTGTGACTGGAATCGTGAGTCGACGCTAGATCCGCGGAGAGGAAGTTGAGGCAATCAATTCCATCCGGATCATAGATCGTGATCATGGCTCCGAGAAGAACATCAAGGGTAACAATCTTCTTCCTTTGACATGTGAAGTCCTTATTTGACATATGCATGAATTTCCCCCACCAAAAGGTGGAATATTGAGGGATTTTCGTTGGGTTGATTCTTGATATCCCCAAAAGGTCTTGCATATAGATCTGGAAATGTGTAGTACGGAATAGACATACTGTGTGAAGCTCATCTGGACAGGTTGATCTGAATTGGTGATGTTTTATTTTGCGCACCGGAGAAGACTCCGCGTATAAATGAGTATTTTGTATAGTCGGTGGGTTGTGCCTATGACGTGGAGGCGCAGGAAGTATTGGAGTGGAATTCCAGGAAATACCCTCAAAGTGCATGTGTTGTATGCTATGAAAGTCCAGTGTTTCTGGCACTGCATGTGGCTGCGGGGAGTTCTGGATGGTTGGTCCAGTTATGGCTAGGGCTAGGTACGAAAAGAGAGTTTTGTCGCTAACGTCGGACGATAGTGATTGTCGCTGGCGATTGCTCCTAGCTAACCTGTGATTGTGAAGCCCGTCCTTGGTGGACAGTGTAGCTATTGTGAGCTATGAGCTCATAAAAGGCTTCGTGCCGAACGGATAAGGGAAAAGCCGACCCGCGTCAGTTATGGCGATTTGAGCAACGGGTAGGGCTGACCTGTCTCCGCGTTATGGTTGTCAACTTGAGTTGTCCGGGTTATTGGGCATTCGTTGTAACACATAATGAGAGTCTTAGGCCTGCATGCCATTAAGACTAAAGTCTCCGACTGTATGCCGTGGAGCGCAATGCTCATGTTTGCCGTTGGAAACGGTGGTAGGGCCTGACACTTCAACACACCGAATATGTATCCTGCGTGCATGGAAACGTTTGGCCGCTGAGACATTCGTTTGTGACATGTTGAACTGTGCGTGAGTGCACGTTCTTGTGTTATATCTGTTGTGAAAATGTTATGCCTGCAGGGAAGGAATACCGCTGCCCCGGGTAAGGGGTATGGTCGTTATAAATTGGTCAGCTGAATGCTGGCCGTTGCTTTGTTTGTCACCATTGCGGTGGTTTGTTCTCGTGTACGTGCAGAAGAGCCGAGCGGAAAATAGTGGGCTGAAGCCCTTGCTGTTGTTGTTGCTGCTGCTATGCTGGCCCTCGAAGGCCAAAGAAAGAAATGTTCTGTGATTTTCACGTGTGGCCGGCCTGCGTGCTGATATATGTAATCCACGTGCTCTCCTTGGAGATATATAAATGTGGTTACTTATATATAATGGACATTCATGACAGCTGAGTTCAAATTTAACTCGTAATGCTCCAGCTAGAATGCTCTGAGTTAGGATGCGTGGTTTGGTCTTTGATATTAACATGTAACCCCGTCGTCTGTTTGTGGGATATAGTGTGGGGCCCCGACCGGACCTTCTATTATATGTCATGTAATGGATGGAGATGTTACATCACGTGCTCTCCTTGAGGTCGCCGAATACTCGCCTTAGGCTTGTCAAGTTGAATGCTTGAGGCCGTCGGGCCGGTCTCCTTAAGGCGTGTCTTCCTTAAATATTTTTGATCTCGACGAATTGTGTGTTGTACACTGCATACATAGTGATTTGTTTGTTGAGACCGTATCATTTATCACTCTATAATAGCTCAAGTGTTGATGTTGTATGTTCTGGTGTTCAGACGAACTTATTTTATTTGACTTTCACAAATTAGGTGCTCGTACGAACACTATGTTTAGAGGTTCTACTTTCTTGGTCACTACAATATGTCCTTATAGGAAGTGATGTATATGACCTGAGTGTCCTTTGATTTGCCTGTTGGAAATTTCTCGTAAGGTGGACTCAATTCATCAAGACGTTTCGGTGAAATCGTACGCGTGTTTTAAGCCTATTTGGACTCCTACGAGCGCGCGTTAATTTAGTCACGCGAACGATCGAAGCTTGTGATAGGTAGGCTAGATCGTCTCGCAAATTAAGGGCGCAGATTTGGTCTCACCCAAGGCACAAAATTTGATGTTATGAGAATTCAATTAATTAGAGGAGTTATTTTGGGTTTGAGGAATTAATCATGATTAATTCCTCATTTTGGTAACTCCTCATATGAGTTATTTCTATTTATAGCAATAATGAATTTTTCATTCCATCTATGAGGAGTGAACTAGGGCTGAAAGAAATCCTGACTCTCTCTCTCCCGGTGTTTTATTTTGGAAACGGTCTGCTCCTCCATCAAGCCGCCGGCTAGGGCAAGAGCCTCTCCTCCTCTTGCGAAAACGCTGCTCGCCCCATCGCTCCTCCTCCAAGATCGCCGGAGCTTTTGGGAGATCCACATTCTGTCTTCATCTTCACCGCCGACGAGAACCAGAGTAGATCGCCGGTCTTGTTCTGCTTTTACCTCCATCGACTTTCATCTGTTGGAAGAGCTCATCGGCGTTCCCATCGGCTCTATATCTCCATCGACATCATGTTACGATGGTGACATGTGCCCATTTTTCAGCTGAATTTTCAGCCTGATTCGCACACTTGACACGCATCAGAAGGACACTGCTTTTGTTGATGCTGGATCAGTCTTCACGTGGCAGCATCGAAAGGGATGACAGCCTTTTATTATTTCAATCTCAGCCATAGATTTAATTGATTTGTAAACCGTTGGGGTCTTTTGTAACTATAAAAAGAACATTAATGGCTGTAATATTTTTTTATGCATAGAATAAATCAGACTGTTTTTTCCTTGTTCTCTCCCTCCCCTCTCTCTCTCTCTCTCCCATTCCCGTGATTCTCTTTCTCTTGTTCCATCCTCTCCTCTCTGTCAAACTCCTCCCCACTCCGGCGAACCCCAGAAAAGAGGATCTTACATTGGTGCTCTCGTTCCTTTGAACCATCCACCCGCATGGCAGAGCATACACGCTTCAAAGACATGAACAATCAATTTCTTGAATTGCAACAGGCCTTCCAGGCCGAGTAGGAGGCTCGGACGACCCAGATCGCCGATATTCGTGACGACATCCAACCGGATAAAGAGTTTCTTGCCCAGCAGATCATCGCAACACGAACAGGGGCGGCAGACAAAATTGGCACCCTGCGCAGTGATATGATGGCTCAATTCAAAACAATGCAGCAATCTTTAGATCTGCTCCACTCACGGCCCACACAAGTGGAATTCGGGCAAACCTCCGCTTCTCAGGGCGTTCTTGGACACTCCCCAGGCGCTTCCTCTTTGCATCAGGTCGTTTCTTCCCTTTCAGCTTTTCAGTTTCATTTCCCAAGATTTAGTGATGGTGATCCTACGGACTGACTTTATAATGTACAACTTTATTTTCAATATCACAATACCAATCCCCGAGATTATCTATTGATCGCGGCTTGCCACCTTGATCGCCCAGCTTCACGTTGGTATCAAGCAACACTCCGGGATCTCCCCACAATTACGTTCCCCTATTTTGTTGAGGCAATCATGAAACGTTTTGGCCCGTCCGCTTATGACGATCCCGCCAGATCCCTTAAACAATTACAACACACAACCACAGTTCTCGAATATAAGAACCAATTTGAAGAACTCCTCACACGTGTACCAGGCCTAGCACCAGGGTTTATCACCAGTTTGTTCGTTTCCGGTCTCAAACCGACTATCCGTACTCTCGTTAAAATGCAACACCCTACCGATTTACATGATGCCTATGCCCTAGCACGAATGGTCGAGGATAACGAATCAGATAGCAATGTCCATTCCATAAGGCCGCGAGTAGACTTGTTCCAACCATCCAAACCACCAGACCCTAATACATGCGCACCCTTTCCCCGTTTCCACTAGAACCCTATCACTAATGCACAGGAACCTCCCAAACCACACTTTCCACCAAAGTACCCAATCCGACGCCTTTCGGCCGCTGAACGTGAACGCCGTCGCTACCAGGACTTATGTTACAATTGTAACGACAAATATACTTTTGGTCATCGTTGTAAAGGAAACGACACACTGCTCTTTTTCCAAGGTAGTGATGACGCGGATGATACGGACGACCATACTGATGCTCCAATTCAGGAAGCAGTGGACCAGAATGGTTCCATATGCCTCTATGCACTCACCGGTGAACCTTCGGGCAATTTCCTCCGGGTTATTTCCCAGCTTAACTCCCAACCCTTACAAACACTAATAGACAGTGGTAGTTCCCACGATTTCATCTCGGATCGTATAGCGAAATATTTAAAATTACCAATTTTGGCCATCCAACCATTTAGGATATTTATGGGCAACAGAATGTCGGTCATATGCACAGGCAAATGCGTGGACATACTCCTGCTCATTCAAACCAACGTCTTTAAAATCAATTTTTATGTTCTGGCCCTTCACGGCGCGGACATCGTTCTGGGAGTACGATGGCAACGAACCCTAGGACCGGTGACCACCGATTACTCGACCCTAACGATATCTTATCATACGACTCAGGGTCCAATCACATTGCAGGGGCTGTCCACAACCCCGGATCGGGAGGTTTCATCATCGCAGGTTGCCCGATTAACGTCTCTCCAAGCCTCGGCACTGTGCGTATTAACCAACGAGCTTCCGCCACACCAACACACTGAGTTTCCCGACCCCACTTCTGATCCAACATTACCCCCTCAACTCCTTTCCTTACTACACACATACAAGTTTCTATTCCAGGAAAACCCCCCGTTTCCTCCAAAACGTACCATTGATCACACCATTCCCCTCATGCCAAATCCAAAACCAGTTAATGTGAAACCCTAGAGATATCCTCACTATCAAAAAAATGAAATCGAAAAGTTAATCATTGAAATGTTAAACTCAGGACTTATACATCCATGCACCTCCAGTTTTAGTTCTCCAGTGATACTGGTAAAAAAAGACGGTTCATGGCGTTTTTGCGTGGACTATAGGGTTTTGAATAGCCACACCATAAAGGATCGTTTCCCGATACCAACCATAGATGAATTGCTGGAAGAACTTTTTCACGCCCGTTATTTTTCCAAATTGGATCTACGGGCTGGATACCACCAAATTAGGATGGCCGCAGACGACATTTATAAAACCGCTTTCCGAACACATCATGGACATTTCGAATTCACGGTCATGCCCTTTGGCCTTACAAACGCCCCTTCGACTTTTCAATCTCTTATGAACTCCATTTTCCATCCATACTTGCGCAAGTTTATTGTCGTCTTCTTCGATGATATACTAGTGTTTAGTCCCACAGCACAGGACCATCTAACCCACTTGACCATTGTTTTCGATATATTACACACAAATGTTTTGACAATCAAATATTCCAAGTGTTTTTTTTCAAAGAAGAAATTGAATTTTTAGGACACTGTATTACAAAAGGCACGATATACCCGACTCACACCAATATTCTAGCCATCGAAGTATATTCCACTCCAAAATCTCAAAAGGAGGTACGCGCTTTTTTAGGCTTAGCTGGTTTTTACCGGAAATTTATCAAAAAATTTTTGATAATAGCCGCACCATTATCAGACCCTTTTAAAGAAAAATAACTTTGACTGGACGGAACACGCCATGCAGGCATTCCAAACTTTGAAGGATGCCTTAGTCTCTAAGCCCATATTAACATTACCAAATTTTGAAGAACCATTTACCATAGAAACTGATGCTTCCAGACTGGGAATAGGGGTCGTACTCCTACAAAACAATAACCCAATAGCCTACTTCAGTGAGAAATTGACGCCTCTCATGCAACGAAAGTCTACCTACGTACGTGAAATGTACGTGGTGACCGCTGCAGTTGCTGTAACAGTCCAAATTTCGGAAACAGGAAATTTTTGGGTGACACGGCCTGGGACACGGGCGTGTCCCAGGGCGTGTCAAAGGACACGGCCTGCGACACGGGCGTGTCGCAGGGCGTGTCGAGGTTGTGTCGACGATCGGGCTTTGTCTCGACGATTTTTTTCGCTCGACGGTGTGTCGAGAGGGAGCACACGGCCCAGGACACGGGCGTGTCCAAGGCCGTGTCGTGTGCTCGACGACTTTATCTCGACGACCGTCGAGTGTCGAGACGTGGGTGTCGAGTGTCGAGAAGTTGCACACGGCCTGTGACACGGGCGTGTCACAGGTCGTGTCAAATCGGGTCGACGAACTCAGCCCGCCGAAGGATTTCGACAGGGCGTGTCTTTGTGCCGTGTTAGGGCACACGGCCTGGGAGACGGGTATGTCACAGGCCGTGTGAAGTCTCGGGATGTTTTGAGATTTTTTTCGCCCAGGCACACGGCCACAGACACGGGCGTGTCTGCAGGCGTGTTGGTGACACGGCCCATGACACAGGCGTGTTCCATGGGCGTGTCACTGGTTTCGATAAGTCGGTTGCCCACCGCTTGAGGCACACGGCCTGGCACACGGCCGTGTCAGAAGCCGTGTCGGGTCAAAATCTGTGTTTTTGGCAAAATCGTGGCCGTCCATTCCTTCAGCTGGGATCCAAGGGCTGAAGCTTCTTCCTCTTTTTTCTTAAAGGCCGAAAACTGAGAAGTGATTCTCATTTGATTTGGCCTTGAGCTTTCTTCAAGTTAAGAGAGAAAGAGAGAGAGAAAGGAGGAGGAAGAAGGAAAGGGGGCTGCTGCTGGTGGTGCTGCTGGTTACCGACGAGAAATCCGAAGCCGGCGTTGCGGAGGAAACGCTCTTGCGAGTCTTGCAAGCAAGCTTTGAGGTCATGACACTGAAGCGGTCGTCAAGGGTAACGACTTTTCTTCCTAGTCATGTGAAGGCTTCTTTTTGGCATAGCTTTGTGATTTCCCCCACCAAGAGGTGGCTGATTTTGGGAATCTTTGGGTGGATGCTTGAAATCCCCTTTGTTAGCATATAGATCCGGAAATGGAGTACGGAATAGGCATGCTGTGTGAAGCCCATCTGGACAGGTTGGTCTGGATTGGTGATGTTGCATACGAACCGGAGAAGACTCCGTGATAACGTGTAGTTTAAGGAGTCTATGAGTTATGCCTGCGAAGAGGAGTAGCAGGAAGTACTGGGGTGGTAGCCCAGGAAAAATAGCCATGTGATGTTTTTGGGTCCAACCTGTGAATGAAGCACAGGAAGTACCGGTGTGACCAGGAAATGCCCTTTGTGATGTTTGATGTCATAGGGTGTCCACCTGTGAAGCGAGTAACAGGAAGTACTGGCAGGATAGCCAGGAAAGACCCCTGACATTTGTGCTTGTGCGGTGTCCACCTGTGAAGAGAGTCACAGGAAGTACTGGGAGGCCCAGGAAAGACCCGCTGTTGTGCTAAGGAAATGGGTATCGAGATATGCCCAGGCTTGAATGCCAAGAACAGGATTGGTGAGACCGACCCGCGCCTTTGATATAGCCATGAGTACGGTGTACTCGGAGAAGGCAAGACGATTTGAGCAACGGGGGGTGGAGGATCCGACCTGCGCTATGTCCGTCCGACGTGAGACCAAAAGGTGCGGTCTGTTGGAGCGCATAGCAAGAGTCTTCGGCCTGCGCGCCATGACACAATGGAGGGCTACGGGCCATCCCGGTGTAGGAAGACTAACTCCGGCTGCACGCCATGGAGTAAATGCTCAAGAGATTTACCGTTGGGTTATGACCCTGATACGGTGGTGGGCAAGAGATTTGCCGGAACACCAAGAATGTGCCCTGAGTGCACGGACCGTTGGGCCGGGTGGCGAACGGTTGTGATGGCTTGTGTGCGTGAAAGCACATTTTAATGATATATATATTGCCATCCTTGTGATTTGCTATGCCTGTAGGGAAGATTACCGCTGCCCCGAGAGAAGGGTAGGGTCGTTATAATTTGGTCAGCTGAATGCTGACCGTTGCTTTTATTTGCCACCGATTGGGTGGATTGTCCCTGTACAGGTGCTGGAGAGCCGAGCGGGACGCATAGAGGTTGATGTTCCTGCTGTTGTTGCTGCTACTGCTGCTAGCCCTCGAAGGCTATCTGTGTTATTGTGTGTGTTTTCTTTTATTGTGGCCGGCCTGCGCGCCAATTTGTTTAGGCCACTGTTTGAAAGTCATGTAAGGCCATAAGGCCAACTCTTTGGACTTGTTGTAAGACATTCCTATAGTGTATAAAATGTGGAGTTTTATGTTTGGACATTCATGAGGAGTTCAAGTTGTAGTCTAGGCTTCCGCTAGAATGATTTGTGATAGGTGCGATGCGCTACTCTGGTATCATCATGTACCTTCACCGTCTGTTTTGTGGTATATACTGTGGGGCCCCGGCCGGACCTTCTAGAATATACCAGATGAACAGATGAGGTTGTTACATTTTTGGTATCGGTTGTCTTGGTCCTTCCCTCTCGAAGTCGTGGCCGACTTCTTTTGTGGGGTGGCGAGCACGTGTTTGTGCAAACCACAGTCTACGCATGAACTCCTGAATGTCTATGATAGGAATGCACATTTGTGTGTTTGTGGAACCTGCGTGTTCTTATTTTGTGCTGTTTTCTTGGGTACGACCGCTAATGTGTGTGTCTTGTCCACCTTTAGGTGACACGAAGTGGAGCTGGGCCATCTGAGCCCCAGCGTTCTGATGAAAGTACGACACCAGCCGCGGTGCCTACACCTCCACCGTCTGCGGAACATGTGTGTTTAGTTGCGGAGGCCTTATTTACCATGATCCAAGGCCAGCCCCTTAGGCAGGAGCAAGTGGCTGTGAGGCCAGAACAGGTGGCGGCGAGGCCTGAACCTGTCGTGGATTTGGCTCCTCGAGCGGCTGAGAAGCAACTAACGCGGTTTATGAGTTTCCATCCGCCTACGTTCTCGGGAGCGGGAATGCCGACGCAGGCTGAGGATTGGCTATCGCGCGTCAAGCGAGTGATGACGGTGATAGGAACGACGGAGCATCAGAAAGTTACCTTAGTTACCTTTTTGCTTGAAGGAGAAGCTCGGTTATGGTGGGATGAGATGGAGTTGCATCATTTGGCGGGTCGTCCGTTAACCCAAGTATCGATGGAAGAATTCTCCAGGCTCTTCCTCGCGAAGTACCTTCCTGCGGCTCAGCGGATAGCCATGGAAAATGAATTCCAAAGGTTAACACAAGGTGATGACAGTGTTGACGCCTATTTGCATGAATTTACTCGCTTGGGGCGGTATGCGGGTTCTATATTTGCTGATGAACAGAGGAAGACCAACAGGTTCTATGAAGGACTGAGGGACGAGCTGAGGTTCCTTGTGTCAAGTTCTGTGAATCAAGGTTTTCAAGCATTAGTTGACACTGCGAGTGCGTTGGAAAAGGATATGAAAAGGGTGCAAGGGAAGAGAGATTTGGCTGTGTCGCAACAGGAGTGGAAGGCGCCCCGATCTGGGAAACCATTTTATAAGAAGAGATGGGGCAAGAAGTCCAAGCCTAGTGGACAAGCTCCTTCATCCATTGCAACGGGAGCAACGTCAGGCGCTACCTCCAAGCCAGATACTCGGGTCTGCTTCAATTGTGGCCGCATGGGGCATATTGCGCGCGATTGTCGGATGCCGCCAAAGAGTGAAAAGAAGGCGGGAGCATCGTATGCGGAAAAAGGAAAGGCGGTGGTGGATTCCTCTGCCTCGCAGGCGCAACCCCGGGTCTACAATCTTGGCCTGCAAGAGGCCATCAAGCAGAGTGATGTGGTCACAGGTATGAGTTTAGTTTTACATATGCTATTGTTTGTATGCTTTGCTTAGTACCCATATGTTTGCGGTTTGTGTGTGTGTCATGGTTGTCATAGGCTTTGTGATGATTCGGGACACGCTGACGCGAGCACTGTTTGATACGGGTGCATCGCATTCTTTTCTGTCTAGTGAGTTTATTACGCGGCTTGGGATACCCAGTCGTGCAAAGACAGATAACGTCAGAGTGGTGTTGCCGAATGGCTGTTGGATGCTTGCGGATCAAGCTTGCGATGTGGCGGTTCAGTTAGGAAGCCGGGATTTTCGTTTAACTGCATTTGTTTTGCCAATATCGGAATTCGACGTGATTTTTGGGATAGATTGGCTTGCGGAGCAGCATGCTATGATTGATTGCCAGTCCGAAGAAATCACGTTGGGCCAGAATACCGAACAGGAGACAAAGTTCGCGGGTATGCGAGGAGTGGAAGGGACATTGATGTCTGCACTCCAGGTAGTCAAGGCTGTTCAGAAGGGTGCGGAGTGTTACTTTGCACTAATTCAGGCTGTTGAGCCTAAGGCCAGTTTGTGCGAGGTTTCGATTGTGGCAGAATTTACAGATGTGTTTCCCATGGATCTCCCTGGGCTACCACCCCAGCGGGAGATTGACTTCACAATTGAGTTGGTGCCAGGTGTGAAACCTGTGGCCCGCTCGTCATATCGCGTTGCGCCAAAAGAGATGGCTGAATTGAAGGTTCAACTCCAAGAAATGTTGGAGCACGGTTATATACGCCCAAGTATGTCACCTTGGAGCGCGCCTGTGCTTTTTGTAAAGAAGAAAGACGGTGGGTTGCGGTTGTGTATCGATTACCGTGAACTGAATAAGCTGACCGAGAAGAATAAGTATCTGATACCCCGGATTGATGAGTTGTTCGATCAGCTGGTGGGATCGACCGTCTATTCGAAGTTGGACCTGAAGTCTGGTTACTACCAGTTAAGAATTCGGGAAGGTGACATTCCCAAAACCGCATTTGGAACGCGTTTTGGGCACTATGAGTTCACAGTCATGCCATTTGGACTGTGCAATGCACCCTCGGTGTTTATGGATTTGATGCACCGTATTTTTCGTGAGTACCTGGATCTGTTTGTGATTGTGTTCATTGATGACATCCTGGTATACTCAAAGTCCAAAGCCGAGCATGAGATTCACTTGCGGTTGGTGTTAAACACGTTGAGGCAAAATCAGCTCTATGCCAAGTTCTCGAAGTGCGAGTTTTGGCTATCGTCAGTGGCATTTTTGGGCCATGTGATGAGTGGAGAGGGAATTGCAGTGGATCCAGCGAAGATAAGGGCCATACAGGAGTGACCAATCTTGTCTTCCGTGGCCGAGGTCAGGAGTTTCCTTGGACTTGCGGGCTACTATAGAAGATTTGTGGAAAATTTCTCGCGGATCGCTTTGCCACTAACCACCTTGACGCGAAAAGATCAGAAGTTCGTTTGGACGCCAGAGTGCGCACGAGCTTTTGAAGAGCTGAAGATTCGGTTGACCACGGCGCCGGTGTTGTCTTCGCCACGTGGAACCGATGGATTTGTAATTTATAGTGATGCCTCAGGGAGCAGCTTAGGCTGCGTTCTTCTGCAGAGCGGAAAGGTGCTTGCTTATGGCTCACGCCAGCTGAAGGTGCACGAGCGAAATTATCCCGTCCATGATTTGGAACTAGCGGCGGTGATTTTTGCACTCAAGTTGTGGCGACACTACATTTATGGAGTGAAGGTGGAGATCTATACCGATCATAAGAGCCTAAAGTATCTTTTGGAGCAGAAAGACTTGAACATGCGACAACGAAGGTGGTTGGAGTTCCTTGGGGACTACACTTTCGAGATTTACTATATGCCCGGGAAGGGGAATGTTGTCGCGGATGCCTTGAGTCGGCGGGTTCCGGCTAGAGCGAATTGGTTGCAAAGGCATGATGAACGTCTTATCCAAGAGTTGGAAGCATTAGAGATCTATTGTGTTGTCAAGGGTTCCACTGCCACTGCATGCTTGAACTGGACCGAGGTGCAATGTGACCTTGCGGACCGAGTGCGACGGGCAACGGAGTTGGATGAAGATCTCTTACGCTATGTGAATGAAGGGCCAGAGGGCAAATTCACCTGGAGTGACGGTCTTTTGCGAAAAGAGGGCCGTTTGTACGTCCCGAATATGGGGAAATTGAGGGAAGAACTAATGTATGAAGCGCATTATACAAAGTATTCCATTCACCCCGGGAGGACAAAGATGTTCAACGATATGAAGAAGCTTTTCTGGTGGCCAGGGCTCAAGAAAGATGTTGCCCTTTATGTAGCCAAATGTCACACATGTGCGATGGTGAAGGCGGAATGCCAAAAGCCGGGCGGTTATCTGAAGTCACTGCCGATCCCAGAGTGGAAATTTGATGATATTTCCATGAATTTTGTGCATGGGTTGCCAAGATCGCAGCGAGGAAATGATTCCATTTGAGTCATTGTGGACCGGCTAACGAAAGTAGCACATTTTCTCCCGAACAGGCGGGATGATTCAGTTGAAAGTTTGGCAAAGTTATATGTTGACCAGATTGTGCGGCTTCACGGTGTTCCTCGGAGCATCGTAAGTGATCGAGATGGGCGATTCACATCAAATGATTGGAGGCTAGTTCACCGGCTGTTGGGCACGAAGTTGACTTTCAGTACGGCCTTTCATCCCCAAACGGATGGCCAAACTGAACGTACCAACAGAACAATGGAGGACATGGTCCGAATGTGCGCCCTTGACTTTGGAAAGAGATGGGAAGATCATCTCTATATGATAGAGTTTGCATATAATAACAGCTACCAGGCGAGCATTGGGATGGCACCATATGAAGCTCTATATGGAAGGAAGTGTCGTACTCCCTTGGCTTGGGTAGAAGCGGGCGAAGCTCGGGTTGTTAAACCAAATGAGGTTGAGGAAGCAAACTCAACCATACGGACGATTCGAGAGAGATTGTTTATTGCTCAAGATCGACAAGCGAAGTACTACAACGCCAAGCACCGGAATGTGGAATTTGCGGTTGGCGATTAGGTCTACTTGAAGATCAAGCCATTCAAAGGTGTCTCCAGGATTCGACGATTGAAAAAGTTGAGTCCAAGATATTTGGGTCCTTTTGAAGTGGTTGAGCGAGTTGACGAAGCGGCTTATCGGCTAGCTCTGTCGGCAGACTTGGGTGGGTTGCATGATGTCTTTCACATCTCGGTGCTTCGGAAGGCCGTGAAAGATCCAGCTCAAGTGATCGCGGATGATCGTGTGCCGGTGGAGTATGGGCTAACAACGAAAGTTAGACCCATTCAGATCGAAGATCAAGCCGAGAAACAGTTGCGGAACAAGACGGTCGGCATGGTGAAAGTCCGATGGGACAACTGCGGCCGTGAAGAACTGACATGGGAGCGCGAGCAAACCATGCGCGAAGAGTTCCCTGAACTGTTTTTGTAATCTCGAGAGAGAGGATGTTGTAACATAAACTTTTGTATGTTGTAACATATTTCTTGCTGTTTGCTGTTGCCTTCCTGTGTCTGAATTTCGAGTACGAAATTTCCTGTAGGAGGGGAGGATTGTAACAGTCCAAATTTCGGAAACAAGAAATTTTTGAGTGACACGGCCTGGGACACGGGCGTGTCCCAGGGCGTGTCAAAGGACACGGCCTGCGACACGGGCGTGTTGCAGGGCGTGTCGAGGTTGTGTCGACGATCGGGCTTTGTCTCGACGACTTTTTTTTCTCTCGATGGTGTGTTGAGAGGGAGCACACGGCCCAGGACACGGGCGTGTCCAAGGCCGTGTCGTGTGCTCGACGACTTTATCTCAACGATCGTCGAGTGTCGAGACGTGGGTGTCGAGTGTCGAGAAGTTGCACACGGCCTGTGACACGGGCGTGTCACAGGTTGTGTCAAATCGGGTCGACGAACTCAGCCCGCCGAAGGATTTCGACAGGGCGTGTCTTTGTGCCGTGTCAGGGCACACAGCCTGGGACACGGGTGTGTCACAGGCCGTGTGAAGTCTCGGGTTGTTTTGGGATTTTTTTTGCCCAGGCACACGGCCACAGACACGGGCGTGTCTGCAGGCGTGTTGGTGACACGGCCCATGACACGGGCGTGTTCCATGGGCGTTTCACTGGTTTCGATAAGTCGGTTGCCCACCGCTTGAGGCACACGACCTGACACACGGCCGTGTCAGAAGCCGTGTCGGGTCAAAATCTGTGTTTTTGGCAAAATCGTGGCCGTCCATTCTTTCAGCTGGGATCCAAGGGCTGAAGCTTCTTCCTCTTTTTTCTTAAAGGCCGAAAACTGAGAAGTGATTCTCATTTGATTTGGCCTTGAGCTTTCTTCAAGTTAAGAGAGAAAGAGAGAGAGAAAGGAGGAGGAAGAAGGAAAGGGGGCTGCTGCTGGTGGTGCTGCTGGTTACCGACGAGAAATCCGAAGCCGGCGTTGCGGAGGAAACGCTCTTGCGAGTCTTGCAAACAAGCTTTGAGGTCATGGCACCGAAGCGGTCATCAAGGGTAACGACATTTCTTCCTAGCCATGTGAAGGCTTCTTTTTGGCATAGCTTTGTGATTTCCCCCACCAAGAGGTGGCTGATTTTGGGAATCTTTGGGTGGATGCTTGAAATCCCCTTTGTTAGCATATAGATCCGGAAATGGAGTACGGAATAGGCATGCTGTGTGAAGCCCATCTGGACAGGTTGGTCTGGATTGGTGATGTTGCATACGAACCGGAGAAGACTCCGTGATAACGTGTAGTTTAAGGAGTCTACGGGTTATGCCTGCGAAGAGGAGTAGCAGAAAGTACTGGGGTGGTAGCCCAGGAAAACTAGCCATGTGATGTTTTTGGGTCCAACCTGTGAATGAAGCACATGAAGTACTGGTGTGACCAGGAAATGCCCTTTGTGATGCTTGATGTCGTAGGGTGTCCACCTGTGAAGCGAGTAACAGGAAGTACTGGCAGGATAGCCAGGAAAGACCCCTGACATTTGTGCTTGTGCGGTGTCCACTTGTGAAGAGAGTCACAGGAAGTACTGGGAGGCCCAGGAAAGACCCGATGTTGTGCTAAGGAAATGGGTATCGAGATATGCCCAGGCTTGAATGCCAAGAACAGGATTGGTGAGACCGACCCGCGCCTTTGATATAGCCATGAGTACGATGTACTCGGAGAAGGCAAGGCGATTTGAGCAACGGGGGGTGGAGGATCCGACCTGCGCTATGTCCGTCCGACGTGAGACCAAAAGGTGCGGTCTGTTGGAGCGCATAGCAAGAGTCTTCGGCCTACGCGCCATGACACAATGGGGGGCTACGGGCCATCCCGGTGTAGGAAGACTAACTCCGGCTGCACGCCATGGAGTAAATGCTCAAGAGATTTACCGTTGGGTTATGACCCTGATACGGTGGTGGGCAAGAGATTTGCCGGAACACCAAGAATGTGCCCTGAGTGCACAGACCGTTGGGCCGGGTGGCGAACGGTTGTGATGGCTTGTGTGCGTGAAAGCACATTTTAATGATATATATATTGCCATCCTTGTGATTTGCTATGTCTGCAGGGAAGATTACCACTGCCCCGAGAGAAGGGGTAGGGTCGTTATAATTTGGTCAGCTGAACGCTGACCGTTGCTTTTGTTTGCCACTGATTGGGTGGATTGTCCCTGTACAGGTGTTGGAGAGCCGAGCGGGACGCATAGAGGTTGATGTTCCTGCTGTTGTTGCTGCTACTGCTGCTAGCCCTCGAAGGCTATCTGTGTTATTGTGTGTGTTTTCTTTTATTGTGGTCGGCCTGCGCGCCAATTTGTTTAAGCCACTATTTGAAAGCCATGTAAGGCCATAAGGCCAACTCTTTGGACTTGTTGTAAGACATTCCTATAGTGTATAAAATGTGAAGTTTTATGTTTGGACATTCATGAGGAGTTCAAGTTGTAGTCTAGGCTTCCGCTAGAATGATTTGTGATAGGTGCGATGCGCTACTCTGGTATCATCTTGTACCTTCACCGTCTATTTTGTGGTATATACTGTGGGTCCCCGGCCGGACCTTCTAGAATATACCAGATGAACGGATGGGGTTGTTACAGTTGCTAAGTGGAGGCAATACCTATTGGGTCACACCTTCCAGATTCTGACAGACCATAGGAGCCTCCACAACCTCTTAACACAAGACCTACATACACCCGAACAACAAATGTTCTTAGCCAAGTTAATAGGTTTTGACTATACAATCAAGTATAAACCAGGCAAAAGCAATATAGTCGCCAATTCATTATCCAGATCCTGCTCGGGCCACTCAGACACTACCATCGACACACCAATCCAATCACTTCCCACCACGCCACATCTACTCCCTTTAACAATCACATGTCACACTTCTTCTTTACTGGAAGGACTACAACACGATTATGATGCTGATCAGTACACCCAGCAATTGCAGGGTGAATTACATTCAGATCCTCATACCCGACCAGACTAGACACTTAAGGGTGATAAAATTTACTTTAAACATAGGCTATTCATTCCCAAGAACTCCCCAATAATACACAGAATCATCAGCAACTTTCACGATACCCCCTATGGAGGACATTCAGGAATTAAGGCCACACTACATAGGATTCAAAATAATTTTCACTGGCACAACATGCAAAACGATATTACTACTTATATAAACCAATGTGATCTCTGCCAGAAAGCCAAACCCTCTAATCACCTACCCTATGGATTACTCCAACCCTTGCCAATTTCTACCCAATTATGGTCGGATCTTACCATGGATTTCATAACCCAGTTACCAAAATCCAATAATTTTACAATTATCATGGTAATAGTTGATAGACTATCACGCGCTGCCCATTTTGCAGCCCTGATTCCCCCGTTGACAGGACCCAATGCTGCGTCAGCATTTTGGGAATCAGTCGGAAAACTTCACGGACTACCTACATCCATAGTTTCAGACTGTGATACCATCTTCCTGAGTAAATTCTGGACAGATTTATTTTCCTTACAAGGAACAAAACTGCTCTATAGTTCTACTTATCACCCTCAAACCGACAGGTTGACCGAGCGAACTAACAGACGCCTCCAACAATATTTACGAATGTTCACTCACGACCATCCAAAGAAATGGTCTACCTATCAAAGCCTAGCAGAATTTCATTTTAACACATCCCTAAACACATCGACCGACATGACCCCATTCGAGGTCATGTTCGGTCGTCCGCCTCCTGGGCTTCTTACTTACTGTGCAAGTAGTAGCAGCAATGAGGCCATGGAACATACATTGCAAACTCGGGATGAAATTATCCATCAGCTCAGGGAACATCTACACCAGTCTCAACAACGCATGAAGATTTTCACTGATAAAAGAAGGCTGGAGAAGAGTTTTCAGAAAAACGACTGGGTGCTTTTGAAATTACACCCCTATCGACAGCTTACCCTCAATCGCACAAGTTGCAGAAAACTTGCTCTTCGATATTACGGTCCTTTCCAAATCATGGAAGTCATAGGCGAAACTACGTACCGCCTACGCCTACCAGAAGATTGCAAAATACACCATGTATTTCACATATCCCTGCTCAAGGCCTACAATAGCAGCAAGACACTACATGTGACGCCCTTGCCAAAACAGAGCCACCGGAATATGCCCGTGCATATCCCATTAATGGTGGTTAGTCTGCGACAGATTATACGAAACAATCTACCGATCTAGCAAGGACTAGTCCAGTGGAAGGATCTCCCACCGGAAGACAGTTCCTGGGAAGACCTAGACGCTCTATCTACAACGCTACAACAGGCCGCACGCGAACACACATCAGTACCAAATGATGCAGAACTTACAGATGTGCTCCCAGCAATTTGGCCCCAGCACAAGCCACGCTCTCAGCGCCGACATTCCCGACGACCTCAACCACCACAGGACGATTAACGAGATTTTTTTTCCACACAATCCAGGCGCTGCAGCGTTTCGACACAAGTTTTCTTTTTCAGAGCTCACCACCGACCACTCTTACCGGCTGATTCTCCGGTGGCTTCGGCAGTTTTTCCTTCCCTGTTCAAGCAGCCAAAACCCTAGCTCGTTTCCAGGCAACAATCACACCGATGAGGGCATCGTTCATTTAAAAGGGGAAGGCATTGTTACGATGGTGACACGTGCCCATTTTTCAGCTGAATTTTCAGCCTGATTCACACACTTGGCACCCATCAGAAGGACACTGCTTTTGTTGATGTTGGATCGGTCTTCACGTGGCAACATCGAAAGGGACGACAACATTTTATTATTTCAATCTCAGTCATAGATTTAATTGATTTGTAGACCGTTGGGGTCTTTTGTAACTATAAAAAGAACATTAATGGTTGTAATATTTTTTATGCATAGAATAAATCAGACTGTTTTTCCTTGTTCTCTCCCTCCCTCTCTCTCTCTCTCTCCCATTCCTGTGATTCTCTTTCTCTTGTTCCATCCTCTCCTGTCTGTCAAACTCCTCCCCACTCCGGCGAACCCCAGAAAAGAGGATCTTACACATCAGGTGAGCAAGCCTCCTAACTGCTGTTGGCCAGCGAAGCAAAGGCGTTTTTTTTTGGAGCAAAGCAAAATTGTTTTCGGTCTCAGATCCAGAGATACAGGTTTGAAATCTGATGTGCTTATCAGGTTTTGTTCTCCTTTTATATTACCTAAAATTTAGATATGGTGGTTAATTAAATAAACTATAGTTAGTGATCATACGTATATGGATCATTTAATTTGATCATACGTATATGGATCTAGAATATGTAACAACAAGCACATTGTTTACTTAGAGGATGATCTATCTATATATATTGTGCTGATTATTCTTCTGATTGTAGACATAGATTGCAGTCAGTTGTGTATGTTAACAGGATCTGCTAAAGTCACAGATTTCATAAGGAGCAACATATCACAATTGTTACACATTTCCTCAATGATGAAGCATGAACAAGAATCCAAAACTGGTATACATTAAGATTCCGCATTTCAGTTGTATATCCATTTGATTCTAGTTTTATTTGCGTGTTCTTATTCAATAGAGTAAAATAGGAAAATAATATCTGGTATAAAACTCCAAATTGAGACGAGTAAAGTTTGGTTAAAGCGATCCTCTTAGGTTTAAGTGTCGTTAACTTCATTGAAATTTTTTGATAATAATGTTTCACCGTAGCGACGTTTATTCCTAAATTTCATAACATTGCCATGATTATTTGATGTAAGTTGTAACTTTGTTTTGTGTTTTGACCAAAGATCACCTAGTTGGTTAAGGTTATCAGTCGTAATGATGGGTCTTCACATCCCATGAGGATACCATGAATTGTAGTACCGATACTATGTTGGAATCCTTTGTCGTCATTGTGTCATATCTTGTGTCATAATCTCACTAATCTCTGAGTACAAGCCCACGTTACAGGGCTCGGCTAAAATGATTAATGTAATAATAATAAATGAGGGAAGCAATCACAAAGAAAAATTTAAAAGCTTTGAAGTCGCAATTTTGAGGCAAATTTCTTATTGTAGAACCACTCTGTATCCGATCGATTCGGTCTCATGCGCCAAATTGATCAAGATTGATTTGAGGCGAGTAAAAAACTATAAAATAATAATAATAAATAAATAAATGATGCCAAAAGAAGCAATCAAGAAATTGAATATTCTCGTTGGTAGGTTTCTTGCGTGAATTAGATTTGCATGCCCTTGTTCATTGCAAGAACTGATAATGGGCTGCAAAATGTGCATGAAATGTCATGTTATGGCATTGAAGAATTTTTGCTCCTTGTGCAGCAGCACACACTGCATAACTCCTTTGGGTCTAGTCTCTTCAATTTTCTTCTCCAGATTCTCTACTTTCCAAGACAAAATATGAATCAACTCCGTAAGAAACTACGAATTGCTTTCGGACCAGTAATATTCAAAGAATTCTAACGAATCTTCACCAATATTCTCGGGGACGGGAAAAAAGCTAAGCAAGAGAAGTTGCATTAGATATTAATGACATTTTTGTCCGAGAGAGTTTGGACAAATGTGCCACCATCGTGGAATATGCATTTGACATGACACCCGCTATGACCGCCACAAGAAGAAAAACAATTTTGAACATACAAGTGGACGAAGCTCTTTACGTGAGCTCCAGCATTCACAAACAACAGCCACCGCGTTCATAACAAAAGCGGATGGTCGAGGATCTCCCGCTCGATGCTTGCCGTCTCAACTATTTAGAACCCAAGAGAGCAGCGTGATCGTCAACCTAAATAAGAATTCCAAACCATCACAAACATCATAATACAAATATGTATAGATGGAATGACAAAGAATTTGCTAGAGCTGAGCACATTCTTAGTGGGTTCACAATACTATTGAATAAAAACAAGTGAAAATAAACAACCTAAAACCAATAATAGTAAATGTTCTTCCTGCTTATCAGCGCGTCGAGTAACCATCAATTTATTTATGTACCCTTGACAGTATCATTGTTGAAACATGCCTACGACTATCTTAATGCATAAGTAAATAAATCATGAAACCAAGTTAGAAAATTAGGGCCATTTACCGGGACCTCCCCTCAAACTTTGCTAAATTACTGACAACACCCCTCTTATTTTCGAAATTACAAAAACTTCCCCTAAAGTTTTCATTTCATTACAAAAACCTCCCCTGAAGATTTAATTTCAAAACATCCATGAACAAAAACACCCCCCTCGGTGAACAGTGTCCCGGGGGGGTATTTTTCTTCATGAATGCAATGAAATGAAAAGATCAGGGCAGGTTTTGGTAATGAAATGAAAACTTAAGGGGAGTTTTTTGTAATTTCGAAAATAAGAGGGGTCCTCTCACTAATTATGCTAGTTTACAAGGGAGGTTTGGGTAATTATTTCTAGAAAATTATTAGTCATCGACATCATAAAGTTAAAATGCCACCCCCAACTTCGACGCCGCCAGCTCAATGCGGCTCCACGACGCCTAATCTCTGCATTTCTTCCTTGATCTCGAAGTCAGGAAGAAGAGTGTGAGCCCTACTTTTTTTATACACTTTTAGTTGTTGTGCTAGTACAAGATTCCCTCCAGATCTTGATTTCCAAGTTTTGGCCTATTTTTTCAGTTTTAGCCTTGTTTGAGCTGTTTCGTTTTCAGCTCACCCGCAGTGAGCTAAAATATAAAGATCTATTGTTCAGCAGAGCTCAAATGCTTTTTTATTATTCTTCTGTATGTAGTTCTAGCCCGTGGGAACACTGGAGTCTACATGGAGGATAAGGAATTCGAGTAATAACAGGATGGCAGGCTCCATCTTCTTATAAGGAAATCTTTGAGACCTTGCCTACGAGCGTTGCTTACCCAGCTCCATACCGACAAAAAAATCATTAAAAAGTTTTGCATAACAGAAATATATCAAAATTCGTAACAGTTACCCTTTACATGGAATAGAGTTACCTCCATTCTACATATCATCTAAGCTCTCGCCACATTTCTTCTTCAACTTGTAGCTCAAATTTCTAACAAACAGTAAGAAAACATCAAGATTTCCATAATAGTTCTTATCAGTATAATTTTAAAACTAGAATCACCAACAACAACCTACCAAGAAATCACTAAATCCATGAGTGTGTAGACTTTCTAGCATGCAAGCTGATTCTGTAATTTACCAAAAACTGCAGAAGAAGTAAGAAAAAACAAAAGATACATATACAGATGGAGGGAGACAGATAAAAGAACTCAATTGGTTCCAAAATTTTCTTCCTTGCAATGGAAAGTTCCCAAAACACCACAATCTCCTCTATCTGATATCCTCGTCCCATCATCAAAGCCTCTACACCGATAATTCTTTTATTCGGCCGGTACATGAAGTCCATTATTTAACCTAGTATTTCCGATTGAGTATTGGTTTTGAACTAATTCTAATTCCCCCCCCCCCCCCCCCCCTAAATCTCTACTCATGATAAACATTAATTTAACAAACCAACTTAGATACCATTTAACCTATCACCATAGAACCCCATGTTTTTTATAGAGCAAGCTTGCCTTTCTTTACATGATAATAGATGGGACAATGAAAAATTCTAAGAGGTGAATAATCAACAAGTTTATGAGAACCAACCATGACAAGAATCTCGCATTGATGGGAAATGGGAGATTCTAATAGAACTGAAAATGCGATGAAAATGAATTGCAAGGCATTCTTCCATTTTCTCTTTTCTCTGTTTTGTTTTCGCTTTAATCCCGTACTCGCTCTAAATGTGGTATCAAAGCCATATTTAGAGCTTTAAAGCCATCGGAGAAATATCTGGATTCATAGATGCATTTTCATCATATGTCTGCTACCAATTCCACCGAAACATTCACCTACTCACAAAGTGTTATTCCCATCTTTGAAGGGAAAAGAAATCGTAGATCCAACCAAATCAATGGTCCATGCAAAAGACTTGAAGGGAGATGCAAAAGCCCTGCTTTACATTCACCAAGGAGTAAGCAGGGATATACATCCACAGATCATGGGAACCACATCATCCAAAGAAGCATGGGACGTTCTTTTCGTTGAATTCAAAGAATCAAAAAAGTAATCTCGATTAAGCTTCAAAACTAATGGAAACTATTGGACACATTCTTCATGGGAGATTCAGAGACAATTAAAGAGTTTGTCTCTAGAACCATGAGCATGGTGAACCAAATAAAGAGCCTGTGAGACAATCAAAGATAAGAAAATTGTCTCCAAGTTTCTTCGCTCCTTGCCATCAAAATATGATCCAGTCTGCTATAGAGGAATCAAAAGATCTCTAGATTCTCTCAACAACAGACTCATGGGTCCTTATAAGACCATGAAGAAAGATTGAGAATAGTTCAGGATCCTCTAGAGCATGCTTTTCAAACTAAGACTAGTTTGTTCCCTCTGATCCCTCTTCAGTAAAGAAAGAAGAAATATTTATACAAGAAATTCCAAGTGAAGTTCAAGAGGAATAAGAAGAGCTACCAAGTAATTAAACAAGTACTGAGGGAAATTGATGTAATCTAACTGATGAGAGCTTAACCTAGGGATTGGAAAACGATGATCTTTTTTTTTAGAAAAAATTTATTTCAGAAATAAAATTTAGGGTTTGCTTTGTTTTGAAAGACACGAGGGCCGATCGGACAAATCAAAATTTTGGCGTGCACAATTCAACGTCGTCGTTCTGAAGTTCGAGAGGTTCACTAATCTCGCTCGAGTGGAGTTCTCACGGTTTATGATTCGAACCCGCCATGAGATCTTATACGTTCACAAACTGAATTACACGCAACAATTTATGAAAATACGGTAAGCAAGTAGATGAACGTTTGACGACAAGCTTAGGTTTATTTGCAAGAACACATAAAAATTAACTAAACAAATCGGAGCGGAGGTACCCAAAAGCTTTCCAAAGGAGGTCGGCCCGCCCAAGTTCCGTCAGCCAGAGGAGGTGACACTGTGGATTCGCCTAAGTCGCAGTGGCACGACCCCTGAAGGATGTCGGAGTCGGGCGTCGGTCTCGACGACAATCCGCACGCAAGGCAAGGAGCAGCGCGGGCGGGAGGTTCGTGGGAGGGGACGACGACGAACGGCGCTGGCGGGAACTTGCCGTTGGAAGGAATACGTCGGGAGCTTGCCTGGAGTAGGAAGTCGCAGTGTCGGCGTCGGAAACTGAAGGGGGCGGGCGACGCTGTGCCAAAAACGAAAAACTCATTTTTTGCTCTTGTCTGGAATAGGGCAACTCTTGTTTCATGGATTATTTATAGCAGAGATGCTGGTTTGGCATAAAATTATTTAGAATTGATTTGATCAAAATAATTAACTCTTATAAGGAAAAGTTGGCTGTCTCCATTTAATTTCTTTCTTTCAAAACGATGCTCCAATTAAGATGGTTGGCTCCTCCATTTCAAAAGATGCTTCGTATTAAAATTTAATTTTATGTTTTCCTAGAATAGCCTAGGCTTGCTGCCTCTGTCCTAACTACTATATTACCAGACCTCTTTATTAAAAGTCTCAACGGACAGTCAACCTGAAAAGCTGCAAATGGTAAATGAGAAATACATCTAGCCAAGATTAAACAAATGCAAAAATAAACAACAAATGCAAAAGATTAACAAAGCTAAGATGCGTCGCATGGCGCATTAGAAATAAAACAAATTCCTTTTGCAATATCTGTAAGCATAGCAATCATAGTGTCATCGTTGAACTCCTTCACAGAGCACTCATGGTTGGGGGAGTAGGGTTGGCGACACCAAAACAGAGACCCTTGCTGCGAAGCTCATTGTAATCACTGTTCGAGAGTTGTTGAGGGGCCGGTGAGCCTGGCCGGTTTCCCCAAGGCGGAGGCCGCAGTGGAGCCGTGGCTGATGGTCACCAAGGCGGTCGAGGCTGGTGGTGGTCGGTCGTAGGAGCAGGTGGTCGGGGGCAGAGGCCGGCTTCCACCATAAGCACCAAGTCTAGGGCGTCGGAGACTGTGTGGGGTGGTGCGTGCAAAGACGAGAGCGGATATGTGGTAGTAGACTCTGCATGAAGAAGCCCGGATAATGATCGGGCGGTAGCCCGGGCACATGGGAGATCAGGGCGACGAACTTATCAATATAGTCATCTAGGCCGGCTGTTTGACGGACACCGCAAAGACGCTCGATAGCGGAGGAGCCGGAGTAGCGGGTGTCATACCGTCGAATCATCTTCTGCTTGAGCCCGGGCCAGGAGAGGCACGGGTTGGATTGGCGGAGCCACCGAGCCCAGTGGAGGGTTGATCTATCACAACCAACCACAATCGTAGACACCTTGTCGTGCTCTGATGTATAGTTGAGGTCAAGATATTACTCCATTTTGGCGATCCAACCCAACGGGTCAATGCCGACAAAGGAGGGAATGTTGAGGGAGAGGACAGAACGGCCTGGAATGGGCGGAGAAGTGGTCCCAGAGGGGATTGGCGGTGGCCCGACGCCAAGAAAAGAGCCGTCGTCTGTGGGCGAGCCGGATCTGGAGGCGGCAGTCGACAGTTGGAGGGAGTCGATCTTGGAGTGGAGGGTAAGGAAAGAATCATGCATGAAGGCGACGAGTTGCCATTGAGCCTCCAAGCGACGACTTAGGGCTTCGACGACCACATCCGAAGGAATATCACCGACAGAGCGAGTGTTGGGAGCAAATGACTGGAGTCGGCGAATGGAGACTGGAGGGGAGCGGATCGAACTAAGATTGGTGGAGGTAGGAGCAGGGGCGCGGTGGGCCGGTGGCTGACGGGATGCGTGCGGCGGATCAGACTAGAATCGACAGAATGGGAGGGAGCGACTGGAGGGGGGCAGATCTGGACGGATGCAGTGGGATCGGCTGGCAACCGAAGGAATAGCGTCGACACTTGCGGAAATCCGACGGACCGCGACTGAGATTCGGCGGAACTAGGCTGAGAGCCGGCGAATCGGGCTTGGTTGGGCGGCGAAAGCCAGTGAAGCGCCAAACTAGCGGAACAAAGACCGCGAACAAGCATGATAGCTAGCACCTGAGGCGTGGTGGCGGGCGGTGTGGCGTGTCAGATCAAATTGATACGATCCCGGAGAGGAACCCGACAAAGGGGAGGGCCGACGGTGGTGAGGGAGAGTAAGGCGGGAACGAAAATAAAAGTTAGGGAGTAACCCTAAATCCCATACATCCAAGCATAATGAAAAAAAAGACAACCTCACCCCTTATAGATAGGAGATGCGGATAACAAAAAGATAATGTGAATAGTAAAGCGTACACATAACAAAATATAACGTAACAAAATGCAAATAAGACAATCATGTCGGCGGCGCGTCTTCGGTCTCTCCTCCTCCAGACGGACCCATCATCATCTACCTCCGCGTGTGGACTTGTCGTACTCGAGTGGTTTGGCCCAACTTTCAACAAAAGTGCACTTTTGTTGTGATGAGAAGTTTTTCAACTTCTCATCACCAATTGAGCTGCAGTGCAGTTGGACATCAGAACTCCCGCTAGGAGCCTGAAAAAGGATGTCCCGGGATCAAGCCACGGGCCTCAACAATCTACCCGGGATTTCGCCAAGGTGCGCCCGAGAGATTTGGTTGGGGATGCGTACCGCTATTCGACTGCAGTCGGTTAGACCCGGTATTCCCGTTACATTCGACGCCCCTGGCCAGTTTCTAACAATTACCAACGCCTTGAATGCATTCAGCAGGAACAAGTAGAAATGTACACTATTTATTATCACCAAATCATCCAAATATTTTTTGGAGAGTCTACATTACATTAATTATTGAAATCGATGCCTAAGATTATATTGATTATATGAAAGTCAGAAGTACTGTTAAAAATATATTAAGTAAACAAAAAAAGATTATATTTTTAAATCTTTTATATGAAAGACTTGATATTAAAGACGGAAAATTTGAGATATATATAGAATAGAAAAGAAACGGAGATCCAGAGACATTTATCAAGTTAAATGCATTAATAGTGAAGATAAATTAAAAATAAATATATCAAAGAGAAATGGAAATGTTATTTTGAGATATTAAATGAGAAGTTAAATAAAAAGTATTTTGGAAGAGTATCATAAACAGAATGATGAGATATATTATATTGATCCAAAAATAAAGTGAAATTAGCTTTGAAAAAGATACATGAAGTGAAGGCTTATCAAGATAAGATACATAATGATATTTGGAAAGTTAAAGTCCTACAGATGATATTGAAGTAATTAAAGTAAGGAGGAAGTTATGGAGCATGGACTTACAAATCTATCAACATTATACCAACAATCTGATTTCATGTCCAAAAGGTCTATGTTATGTGTACAACCCCGTATTCGCGAAGAGTGGGCCCAAAACTAGGTAAGCAAGTTTTTAAGCTTTTTGGGAGTTTTGCACTCCTAGGGGCCAATTTTTGGTGAACTTGAAAGATATACTAGTAGGGGGAGAAAATATTTCTCCCCCCAAGGCGCTCTTGGCAAGCCGCCGCAAGCCGCCCCAGGCCGCCAGGCCGCAAGCCGCCCAGGCCGCCAGGTCGCAGGCCGCCAGGCCGCAAGCCGCCTCAGGCCGCCAGGTCGCAGGCCGCCAGTATTTCGAACTCTTGGCGGCCTAGCGGGGCGAGACCGGTCGGGGGCCAGGATCTCGCCCCCGCCTCTTCTGGCTCGGCGACCTAGCGGGGCGAGACCAGCCGGGGGCCAGGGTCTCGCCCCCGCCTCTTCTTGCTCGGCGGCCTAGCGGGGCGAGACCGGCCTGGGGCCAGGGTCTCGCCCCCGCCTCTTCTTGCTCGGCGGCCTAGCGGGGCGAGACCGGCCGGGGGCCAGGGTCTCGCCCCCGCCTCTTCTGGCTCGGCGACTTAGCGGGGCGAGACCGGCCTGGGGCCAGGGTCTCGCCCCCGCCTCTTCTGGCTTGTCGACTTAGCGGGGCGAGACCGGCCTGGGGCCAGGGTCTCGCCCCCGCCTCTTCTGGCTCGGCGACCTAGCGGGGCGAGACCGGCCGGGGGCCAGGGTCTCGCCCCCGCCTCTTCTGGCTCGGCGACTTAGCGGGGCGAGACCGGCCTGGGGCCAGGGTCTCGCCCCCGCCTCTTCTGGCTTGGCGACTTAGCGGGGCGAGACCGGCCTGGGCCAGGGTCTCGCCCCCGCCTCTTCTGGCTCGGCGACTTAGCGGGGCGAGACCGGCCTGGGGCCAGGGTCTCGCCCCCGCCTCTTCTGGCTTGGCGACTTAGCGGGGCGAGACCGGCCTGGGGCCAGGGTCTCGCCCCCGCCTCTTCTGGCTCGGCGACTTAGCGGGGCGAGACCGACCTGGGGCCAGGGTCTCGCCCCCGCCTCTTCTTGCTCGGCGACTTAGCGGGGCGAGACCGGCCTGGGGCCAGGGTCTCGCCCCCGCCTCTTCTTGCTCGGCGGCCTAGTGGGGCGAGACCGGCCGGGGGCCAGGGCCTCTACTTGCAGTTTTACCTTCTTGCCCTCGGGGAAAATTCCCCCTTTACCCCCCGGCGTGGCTGTTTTCTATTGGCCCAAGGCTTTTTGGGCGTGAGGGTTTTTTGGTCATTTTGGTCCAAGGGGTTTTGGAAAACTATAAATAGACCCCCTTGGGTGCCTTGGAGGGGATCTGGATCTTCTTCTTCTTGCTGGCTCCTCCCTTGGCTACTTCTTGGTAGAGTTGAGAGAGCTCCTCCAAGGCACCCTAGCTCGAGCATTGGCTAGGGAGGGGAAGTGCTCAGTTAGCCTTCCGGGTGTGAGGTGGGACCTCCGCGCTAGAGCCGAGGGTCTATTCCTAGCTTCTTGATCCTTTGGTCCGTGACGTTCTCTCGAGTGTAGTAGGTGTGAGGTCACCCCTTTTCAAGGGACCCCGAACTCCACAGAGACCAGGTTTCTGGTTTCAACATTTTGGTGCGGTGAGCATGGAGAGTGACCAGCACAGAAGATCTCGGGAGAGTGTCATGACGGGAGGTCAAGGAGGTAGTGATGATCTCGGCGAGCTCCCCACCCCAGGACCCTTTGTGGGGAGGCAAGAGTTCATGGCCTCCATCCAAGGAATCATGGAGATGTTGCGAAGCATTGCTCCTCAGGGTGACAGCTCCACCCCGACCCCCCAGGAGTTAGCTCCCCCTCTCGACGAGTCGACTCCCAGGGGTCTAGGCGAGATGACCCCAGCAGGGGGAGAAGGAAGTGTTCCAGGAAGAAGGCCCGGGAAGGAGAGGATGGGTGATGGGGTCGAGCGAGACCTCACCGGCCGGGAGCTGTTCTCCAGCCCGGCGAGTGCCAACCTTCAAGGCGAGCAGGTCGCGCGAGTGGAGGTGGCGAGACCACCCCTTAGGGGGTCACCCTTCAGCGAGCTAATCATCTCAGCTCCCGTTCCCGAGGGGTTCAGAGAGCCAGACATGGCTTACTATTCCGGGAAGGATGACCCTGTTCAGCATCTGCAGTGGTTCGAGGATGCCGTCTCCATCAGGCCGATGACGGACGCCTTCAAGTGTCGCCTCTTTGCGATCACGTTGAAGGAGAAGGCAAGGGACTGGTTTCCACCAACTCCCTCCAAGGTCAATCTACGGGTTCGAGGACTTGAGCCGAAGCTTCCAGCTCCGCTTCTCCACCTCCAAGAAGCGGAAGAGGAGTCCTGAGTCCATTTTCTTGATAAGGCAGGGGGCCGAGGAGTCGCTGGCCCGCTATGTTGACAGGTTCCAAGAGGAGATCCTGGAGGTCCAGGAGATGCCAGGGTATGCTCTCCAGATGACCTTCACCGTTGGGCTGAAGGAAGGCTTCTTCAAGATGAGCCTGACCCGGAAGGCTCCCCTTTCCTTCGAGGAGCTGATGGAAAGGGCGGCAGAGGAGATAGCCATGGAAGCGGCCAACCCGGCGTTTGTCAAGAAATTGGCAAAACTGACAGAGACAGAGGCAAAGGAGCAAGGTGGCTCGAGGCCCCAGGAGGGAAGAAGGAGAGAGGAGCGGAGAGCTCAGGAGGGTCCAGAGCCAGGTTGGAGGCAGCAGGGAGGACCCATTCAGGGCCCGGGAAGGGGTTACGCCCATGATGGGGGAAACTTTCATGGGGGCCAAGGAAGGTTCAACTTCCAGAGGCAAGCCCCTAGGCAACTCCTACCCCCACCACAGCAAGCGATGGAAATTGGTCGAAGGGGGAGGAGGAACCGCACGGGAAGGAAAAGAGTCAGAGTAGAGTTACCCTTCTGTGAGCTCCACCAGGAGGAAGGCCACGCGACATCTACTTGCCCCGAATTTCTGGAGTTGAGAAGGACAAGAGCCCCAGCCCCGCAACCTCATCAGCCTCAACGAGCGCAAGACCCGGTGCGGATTGAAGAAGTCCGACCTGGGGCAGCAGAGGATAGATGTGAGGACAGGGTTGATGTGGGCACCCGGGGAAGGATCGGATGATTCACGAGGGAAGAGGGAGGTAAGAGAGAAGTGAATTATCTTTTTTGTAATGAACTTAGCTTGCGTTGTATTAGCTATGATTAATGGTAGAAACCACCGAAAAATATCTATGGTCCATGGAAAGTCCCTTAGCTCCGAGATGGATTCCGCTGCCAGGCTCCCATTAGCTGGCAGGGCAGGTTGATCTCTCGTGGAGGCTAAGCCCCTTAGCTCCGAGATGGATTCCGCTGCCAGGCTCTCACTAGCTGGCAGGGCAGGTTGATCTCTCGTGGAGGCTAAGTCCATTAGCTCCGAGATGGATTCCGCTGCCAGGATCTCACTAGCTGGCAGGGCAGGTTGATCTCTCGTGGAGGCTAAGCCCCTTAGCTCCAAGATGGATTCCGCTGCCAGGCTCTCACTAGCTGGCAGGGCAGGTTGATCTCTCGTGGAGGCTAAGCCCCTTAGCTCCGAGATGGATTCCGCTGTCAGGCTCTCACTAGCTGGCAGGGCAGGTTGATCTCTCGTGGAGGCTAAGCCCCTTAGCTCCGAGATGGATTCCGCTGCCAGGCTCTCACTAGCTGGCAGGGCAGGTTGATCTCTCGTGGTAGCCCAAGTCCATTAGCTCCGAGATGGATTCCGCTGCCAGGCTCTCACTAGCTGGCAGGGCAGGTTGATCTCTCGTGGAGGCTAAGTCCCTTAGCTCCGAGATGGATTCCGCTGCCAGGCTCCCATTAGCTGGCAGGGCAGGTTGATCTCTCGTGGAGGCTAAGCCCCTTAGCTCCGAGATGGATTCCGCTGCCAGGCTCTCACTAGCTGGCAGGGCAGGTTGATCTCTCGTGGAGGCTAAGTCCATTAGCTCCGAGATGGATTCCGCTGCCAGGCTCTCACTAGCTGGCAGGGCAGGTTGATCTCTCGTGGAGGCTAAGCCCCTTAGCTCCGAGATGGATTCCGCTGTCAGGCTCTCACTAGCTGGCAGGGCAGGTTGATCTCTCGTGGAGGCTAAGTCCATTAGCTCCGAGATGGATTCCGCTGCCAGGCTCTCACTAGCTGACAGGGCATGTTGATCTCTCGTGGAGGCTAAGTCCCTTAGCTCCGAGATGGATTCCGCTGTCAGGCTCTCACTAGCTGGCAGGGCAGGTTGATCTCTCGTGGAGGCTAAGCCCCTTAGCTCCAAGATGGATTCCGCTGCCAGGCTCTCACTAGCTGGCAGGGCAGGTTGATCTCTCGTGGAGGCTAAGCCCCTTAGCTCCAAGATGGATTCCGCTGCCAGGCTCTCACTAGCTGGCAGGGCAGGTTGATCTCTCGTGGAGGCTAAGCCCCTTAGCTCCGAGATGGATTCCGCTGCCAGGCTCTCACTAGCTGGCAGGGCAGGTTGATCTCTCGTGGAGGCTAAGCCCCTTAGCTCCGAGATGGATTCCGCTGCCAGGCTCTCACTAGCTGGCAGGGCAGGTTGATCTCTCGTGGTAGCCCAAGTCCATTAGCTCCGAGATGGATTCCGCTGCCAGGCTCTCACTAGCTGGCAGGGCAGGTTGATCTCTCGTGGAGGCTAAGTCCCTTAGCTCCGAGATGGATTCCGCTGCCAGGCTCCCATTAGCTGGCAGGGCAGGTTGATCTCTCGTGGAGGCTAAGCCCCTTAGCTCCGAGATGGATTCCGCTGCCAGGCTCTCACTAGCTGGCAGGGCAGGTTGATCTCTCGTGGAGGCTAAGTCCATTAGCTCCGAGATGGATTCCGCTGCCAGGCTCTCACTAGCTGGCAGGGCAGGTTGATCTCTCGTGGAGGCTAAGCCCCTTAGCTCCAAGATGGATTCCGCTGCCAGGCTCTCACTAGCTGGCAGGGCAGGTTGATCTCTCGTGGAGGCTAAGCCCCTTAGCTCCGAGATGGATTCCGCTGTCAGGCTCTCACTAGCTGGCAGGGCAGGTTGATCTCTCGTGGAGGCTAAGCCCCTTAGCTCCGAGATGGATTCCGCTGCCAGGCTCTCACTAGCTGGCAGGGCAGGTTGATCTCTCGTGGTAGCCCAAGTCCATTAGCTCCGAGATGGATTCCGCTGCCAGGCTCTCACTAGCTGGCAGGGCAGGTTGATCTCTCGTGGAGGCTAAGTCCCTTAGCTCCGAGATGGATTCCGCTGCCAGGCTCCCATTAGCTGGCAGGGCAGGTTGATCTCTCGTGGAGGCTAAGCCCCTTAGCTCTGAGATGGATTCCGCTGTCATGCTCTCACTAGCTGGCAGGGCAGGTTGATCTCTCGTGGAGGCTAAGTCCATTAGCTCCGAGATGGATTCCGCTGCCAGGCTCTCACTAGCTGGCAGGGCAGGTTGATCTCTCGTGGAGGCTAAGCCCCTTAGCTCCGAGATGGATTCTGCTGCCAGGCTCTCACTAGCTGGCAGGGCAGGTTGATCTCTCGTGGAGGCTAAGTCCATTAGCTCCGAGATGGATTCCGCTGTCAGGCTCTCACTAGCTGGCAGGGCAGGTTGATCTCTCGTGGAGGCTAAGTCCCTTAGCTCCGAGATGGATTCCGCTGTCAGGCTCTCACTAGCTGACAGGGCAGGTTGATCTCTCGTGGAGGCTAAGCCCCTTAGCTCCAAGATGGATTCCGCTGCCAGGCTCTCACTAGCTGGCAGGGCAGGTTGATCTCTCGTGGAGGCTAAGCCCCTTAGCTCCGAGATGGATTCCGCTGTCAGGCTCTCACTAGCTGGCAGGGCAGGTTGATCTCTCGTGGTAGCCCAAGTCCTTAGCTCCGATGACGATTCCGCCGCCAGGCTCCCACTAGCTGGCAGGGCAAGTTGATCTCTCGTGGAGGCTAAGTGTTTTCACCCAGAGGAGGTCTCGCCACCCAGGCTCCCATAGCTGGCATGGCAGGTTGACCCCGAGGGGAAGTTACACTCCGCGAATACGTTGGGTTGGATGTTTCTTTCCGAGCTTGTGCCAACCTCGAAAAGAGCGGAGATTGTGTACAACCCCGTATTCGCGAAGAGTGGGCCCAAAACTAGATAAGCAAGTTTTTAAGCTTTTTGGGAGTTTTGCACTCCTAGGGGCCAATTTTTGGTGAACTTGAAAGATATACTAGTAGGGGGAGAAAATATTTCTCCCCCAAGGCGCTCTTGGCAAGCCGCCGCAAGCCGCCCCAGGCCGCCAGGCCGCAAGCCGCCCAGGCCGCCAGGTCGCAGGCCGCCAGGCCGCAAGCCGCCTCAGGCCGCCAGGTCGCAGGCCGCCAGTATTTCGAACTCTTGGCGGCCTAGCGGGGCGAGACCGGTCGGGGCCAGGATCTCGCCCCCGCCTCTTCTGGCTCGGCGACCTAGCGGGGCGAGACCGGCCGGGGGCCAGGGTCTCGCCCCCGCCTCTTCTTGCTCGGCGGCCTAGCGGGGCGAGACCGGCCTGGGGCCAGGGTCTCGCCCCCGCCTCTTCTTGCTCGGCGGCCTAGCGGGGCGAGACCGGCCCGGGGCCAGGGTCTCGCCCCCGCCTCTTCTGGCTCGGCGACTTAGCGGGGCGAGACCGGCCTGGGGCCAGGGTCTCGCCCCCGCCTCTTCTGGCTTGGCAACTTAGCGGGGCGAGACCGGCCTGGGGCCAGGGTCTCGCCCCCGCCTCTTCTGGCTCGGCGACCTAGCGGGGCGAGACCGGCCGGGGGCCAGGGTCTCGCCCCCGCCTCTTCTGGCTCGGCGACTTAGCGGGGCGAGACCGGCCTGGGGCCAGGGTCTCGCCCCCGCCTCTTCTGGCTTGGCGACTTAGCGGGGCGAGACCGGCCTGGGGCCAGGGTCTCGCCCCCGCCTCTTCTGGCTCGGCGACTTAGCGGGGCGAGACCGGCCTGGGGCCAGGGTCTCGCCCCCGCCTCTTCTGGCTTGGCGACTTAGCGGGGCGAGACCGGCCTGGGGCCAGGGTCTCGCCCCCGCCTCTTCTGGCTCGGCGACTTAGCGGGGCGAGACCGGCCTGGGGCCAGGGTCTCGCCCCCGCCTCTTCTTGCTCGGCGACTTAGCGGGGCGAGACCGGCCTGGGGCCAGGGTCTCGCCCCCGCCTCTTCTTGCTCGGCGGCCTAGTGGGGCGAGACCGGCCGGGGGCCAGGGCCTCTACTTGCAGTTTTACCTTCTTGCCCTCGGGGAAAATTCCCCCTTTACCCCCCGGCGTGGCTGTTTTCTATTGGCCCAAGGCTTTTTGGGCGTGAGGGTTTTTTGGTCATTTTGGTCCAAGGGGTTTTGGAAAACTATAAATAGACCCCCTTGGGTGCCTTGGAGGGGATCTGGATCTTCTTCTTCTTGCTGGCTCCTCCCTTGGCTACTTCTTGGTAGAGTTGAGAGAGCTCCTCCAAGGCACCCTAGCTCGAGCATTGGCTAGGGAGGGGAAGTGCTCAGTTAGCCTTCCGGGTGTGAGGTGGGACCTCCGCGCTAGAGCCGAGGGTCTATTCCTAGATTCTTGATCCTTTGGTCCGTGACGTTCTCTCGAGTGTAGTAGGTGTGAGGTCACCCCTTTTCAAGGGACCCCGAACTCCACAGAGACCAGGTTTCTGGTTTCAACATTATGGGCCTTCACGCCTAATTATCATGTTACAAATCTTCATTTGTAGTTTAATTAACACGAGTCATTAATGTGTCATTGGTAATTCTGTCAGGAAATTAATGTGTATCATTAATATGCTAGTTGTAATTTGAGCAATTAAAGAGTTGTTTGTAGTTGAATCAAGTAATGTGTGTTGCTAATATGTGAACAGTTACTGGAGTCATTTAATATATGTCATTAATATGTTGTTATTTGATGGTTGAGGTTTGCAATCCTATTTAAGTACCCCTTAAAGAATCAATGAAGTATGCATGAGTTGAAATCAATTCTCATGCCCCAAGTTATGAGATCGTGGCAGCGCTCTCTCCCCTAACACCCGCTTTAAGCAGCAGTCGTGATTTCATCTCCATAATATCTTAGTATCTCCATCTCTGGTCACCAGTCCGGCAACGCCATCGACGTTCTACGGTCAATATGTAACAACTTGATATCAGAGACGTCCAGTAACCCGATCCTCATATCATCCTCCAACCACTGTGTTGTATACAAGTATCAAGAGCATGGGGGACTCCACGGACCAATTGAGTAAGCTTATGGAATTGATGCACCAATCTTTTTGGTAAATAGAGCTGCAATATTCCAATTACCACTAAAACCCATTGCACACAGCATTGATGACTGTGTCCTCTGCTATTTCTTCTGTGGCATAAGAGATATGCCCACCTGAATTAAACAGACTTGAAGATGCAACGAAAAAGAGAACTTGTTTACGGGCTGCCAGAGATTAAAGTTGATCACGCATTATGTGAAGACTGTGCGTCTGCAAAAAGTCATTGACAGCCTTTCTCAAAGAACTCAGCTTGGAGAGCAACAAAGACACTTGAGCTCATTCATGCCGACTTATGGGGACCCTCCACTCCTTCCTCATCAGGTATAAGATATTACTTTTGTCTAATCAACGATTACTCAAGAATGTGTTGGGTTTACTTCATAAAAAAATAAATCTAACACACTCATCAAATTTAAAGAATTCAAAGCAAAAGTAGAGAATGAGATAGGCCATTCAATAATAAAATTAAAAGCCGACAGAGGGAGAGTTTATAGGAGAATTTTTTGAGGTTTTGTGTGTTTATACTGCTTTAAAAAGAAATATTGGTGCCTATGCATTTGGACCATCACAGCAATCCATTCAACATAGCTGAATGCAACATATCTGAATGCTTCTGTCATTGAGATAATTCCCTGAAGTTCAAATTCATTCACTTGAGTACAATTAGCAAGCATGAGCAATAATCAAAAACAGCAATCCTTCGTAACAACAGTCATAATAACGGCGCGGGGCTTTACCCCTATGCTGAATTACGACCGTGATGGTACTCCACCTCTATACTCTAGAAGAACACGCAAGGGGCTAGCAATAAGGTAATGCAAATGTAATGAGAGGATTGCAAATGTAATGTAATGCACTTTGTGATTGTCGGGCAGGCCATTCTACTCTGTAACATTATACCTAAACACTATGTTCTCTTCCTTTACTTTATGGTCCACTCAACTTTGCTTCATGCTCCCGTCCTCTACGACAGTACTGGTAAATCAACTAATGATAATAGTTATTTGCTGATAATTATCCTTTTCTTATTTGTATAAAATAAGCAATTGGTTTATCCAACAAGACAAAATTGGAATCATCAATATCATACCAGTTACAAGAAGTAAACCAGAGGATAGCAGCTTCAAGAAAATCATACTCCTTTCCATAGACCTCCCTGCCAGAAGAATCCATACGGATCCAGGATAAATATTTACCCAAACCCAAAAATCCATAAATCGAGAATAACTTTGAATCAAAATCAATTACCCTCAAGGAAAAATGAACAGTACATTTGCAAAAAGAATTAATAGCATACCTGAACTTGATAGGGTTGTGTTTTGACAATGTGACTCGCATACTTCGACGTTATCAATGGGATAGTACTTGAGCGGTTTCTTGGTTTCTTCTTCGAATTGGGTGGAATGTGGCAGGGGACGTCATTTTTTACCTTGATGGACTAAAAATTATGCTTGTGAGACATAGCCGACAATGAGGAGTTGCAGATCCCACGGATCATCTCCGGATTCTGACTGGTGGTACATGTTGCAGGGGCTTTGGAAGCTATCAAGCAAATATATATGATTAATAGCTTGGCAATGCCCGGGTAGTGAGTGTATTATAGTAAATGTCAATGGAGCGGCAATGTCGAATCTAGGTGAGCATTTAACAGGTGGAGTCATTCGAGACAATGATAGCAATTGGAGACTTGTTTTTTGTCAGGAAATTTCGATGGTGTTCTAGTCTTAAAGCAAAGAAATTAGGCTATTCCAATGAGATTACAGTGTGCTTGGGATAGAGCATTGGGAAGCTGCTATAATAGAATCTGACTCTCTAGTTGTTGTTAAAAAGATTCTTAGGGATGTTCAACGACAGGTTCCTTTCCTACGCACGAATACAGGGAAGCTAATTATTGTGATGTCTTTTGATTATAGTGTCGCTATTTTGAACACCCCTCCGGCGGGATTAATCCCTCTTATACAAGATGATCTTGTGGGAGTAGTTGGGCCAAGAGCACCCGTGTATAGGTTTGTAACCACTCCTTTTCATAAATAAAAAGTAAGAAAAAAAAAACAGCAACGGTAAAAAAATGCAAATATTGTCATTAAGAAGAGAATACCATGAATACATAAGAGTGTAGTAGGTAAAAGACTAGTGAAGAGGACAAGAGATCGTCCTGAGATGCTAATAATCATATACTACAATTAAAGTAGACTTTGGCCAAAATAACATTAATGAATAAAGGAACATATCTTAATACATGTGTAGTGATGGTACAAACCAAATAGGTGGTGGCCAGGTATGGCTGGAATAATCGGTAAGAAACCGATCAATAGTGCAAAGCTCCATGTCAAAGATGCCGACATCACGAGATGATCTCTGTAATGTTGGGAAAGATCATCAGGATAATCATCAGTAAAATATATGCAATTCCCTTTCAATCCAGGCACTTGTTCTGGGGATAAGGAAACAGAGTGATTGCTGCCCAACATCAAACATTTCCCGTTCAAATGCTCCATGTGCGTCAAGGAAGGAAATGTCAAGTCACCTTCTTCCCCCTGCATATCGATTTTGTAGACCCAGAATACATCGGGGTACCTCTCTACCATCAGAAGGTCGTCGGAGGAGAAAACCAAGTACCTCTTCTCATCGCATGAATAAGGACGTCTCTTGGAGATTATGGTGACATGCTCGGGATTGTCGGGGTGGAAAGCCAATACGACCTCCCTTCTTGATACTGCATAGAATCTACCATCTTTTGCGTTGTGGACGACGTCGCTTATGCCATCCTTATTCACCGAGAGTGGCAGCGGGACGAGGGTCCAAGCAGAGTCGCCGGGTCGGGCAAGTGCGAGCCTAACATCACGGTGGAAGCCATATGCAACAACAATGACAGTGGGAGGGCCGTTGTCGGAAGAAGGAACAATCTTTCTGATGCAGAGGTCACGAAACAAGTTAATGGGATACGGAATGGAGGAGGATTGTTGGGCCTCATCAAGATGGCTTGGATAATAAAATCCCACCCAGGTGGAGATGTAGTTCAGATCCAAGGGGACGCACATGCATTTGTATTCTGGGTCGGGGATATCCATCAGGGAGGGGAGGGGAGCCTCTTCGCGGGTGAACGGGTTCAGAAGCCGGGGCTCCAGTGCTAGGTTTAGAGTGACGAGCCAGTTGCCGTTGGAGCCGATGAAGCGGCGGTTGCGAATTTCCGGGAGAGGGGAGACGCAATAGCAGCAGCTCTCCGGGAGGCTGAGGAGGTTGCAGGATTCTGACTGCTCGCCGTGCTCGCTGGACAGAATAAGAAAGGGGAAAGTGGCCACTGCCGCCGGCAGGCTACACGGCTTTCTCAGCACCGTCGCCCACTGCCGGCAGACACCACGGGCGCGGACCACGTCCGGAAGAGCGACAAGCCCGACTATGGAGAGGATGAGATCAGGCGGCAGATTCCCCCATCGGCTCTGTCTGCCCAACTCCGATTCCATTGTAAAACTGCGGCTGCCGGCGGCGGCTATCGAGAGGGATTGTATATAAATGCTGCGACAACTCTTGTCTAATATATCAAAAGAAATCACGCATCTCAATACCCAAATCTCTTCGGGAAATTTTGAGCCGCAGATTGCCCCGTTAATTTAGCGTACGTTTCTCCCGCCGCACGTATAGAATCATCGTGCAGTAACAGTTCTCTCCCACCCGCAATTCCTTTCTCTATAGGCCGGCGGCGGCGGCGGCTATATATCGAGAGGCGGGTTTTCCGCAAATTTAACTCCCGAATTCCCTCCCGCATTTGGACAACAATCACCTAATAATAATAATATTACTTTTAATAATAATTTATAAATAGAAAAAAAATATTTTTTAATAAAATAGAAAGTAGTAGCTTTTCTTTCAATACTACTACTCCTGTCATCAAGATGTAACCTGTCTTGATTCTAATAAATAAGTATTGTTATTAATAGTAGAGACAGAATGCATTTTTTTTTTTAAAAAGGCATTGATTTACGGTTTGACAATCCGGCGAGATTATGAATTGGAAATTGTTAATACTTAATATTACTAAATAATAATTGCTAATTATAACACGAATGAAAAGCAAAACTACAAAACGACTTAGCTAGAAGCGTATAAGTAGATAATAAAATCTTACACTATACAAATTTTTGCACTGATTAGACCATTCACCGTTCTAAAACTCGGTCTTTTTCTTAGGCTCTCCTAACCCGCGGGGAGTAGCGCTGGGTAGGATTGTCAATTTATTTTCAGCTCCATTCAAGCGGTTACGACCGCATGAACTAGATCATAATTAAGGTGCCAGTCGTAACGCTTGACCGGTGAAAATAAGCCCCCCCGAGCCCCACCGTTCCCCCCCCCCCCCCCCCCCCCCCCCCCCCGGAGCCTAGCGCTGGGCAGGATATAAACACCATACAATTAATTGCTTGTTTTGAGAGCATCTTTAAATATGATGGCATTCCTTGTTACATGAAAATAGTATACATGCTATTTAAGGACGACTTTGAATATCAATTAAGCGATCAATTTGCCATCAAAAGGCGCTTGCATGTCACTTTTGAAAATCCATTTTGATGGAGGGAAAGGAAAATGCCACCGCTAGTTTTAGTATGTTGAGTAATTTTAGTCATTCACAACACCACAAGCTAAACGCACCTCAATAAAACCAAAAATCCAGAGAACAGTCCATTATCGCAAAGGCCAAGCTGAATGCCATTTCCTTCAAACAATATTGCCCCCTCATCTTCTCTTCCACACGGAACCATCACAGTAAAATATCGATTGTCGACAATCTCCTCCATGATGGTTATCTCCCCGACCTCACTTCTCATTTCTTTTCTTCCTCTATCGGTATAGAGACACGAGAGAACAGGGTCAAATAAATGAGCTCGCAAGAGGAAGGTGGGAAGACTTCTCATTTTGCATGAAAGAGATGGTAACAACTTGTGGGTTTCCATTCTCCTGGCCTCTTGGAGTTTCATTTGTGCACTTCAAATACATGAGCTCGCAAGAGGAAGGTGGGAAGACTTAGGCTCCGTTTGGGGGGACTTATTTTCACCGGTCAAGCGGTTACAACCGCATGAATCTGATCATAATTAAGGTCCGGTTCATGCGGTCGTAACCGCTTGACCGGTGAAAATATGTCCCCCCAAACGGAGCCTTAATTCTCATTTTCCATTCTCCCTCTTGGAGTTTCATCACAACTTTTTCTGAAATTCAGGTTTTGATGGAGAGACGAAGATCCAATCAGTTTTTTTTATTTACAAAACCGCGTGTGAATAACATCATGATGTACAAATATAATTATTTGGGCTGCAAATATAACCTGGCTATGAATAAAGAAAAACGGTGGGTTTATAACAATGCTCAATTTTTAAACCCCTCTAAAATTCATTTTTCAATGATCTGACAACCCAGTATGCTGGAAGTATTTTAGTTGACTTTCGGTCAACAAAGTTTTGTTTTTATGTGTTTAAATATGTAAGGTGATTTATGGAGGAGAGAGTGTGTGATTGTGATGACATTAAATGTGCATGCCAAGTGTCGTATTTCTAGTGATTATGTTTGCCTATATAAAGGCTTGGATGTAGAACTTTACAAGTTCATGATATAGTGAAATTCCTCTCCATTTCCGATTTTGTTTGAGAGAGTGGCGGCGCAACGCTAGAGTGTAGTGCTTAGGGCAGCCCTCTGGAAGTCTAGCCGAGCGGCCTGGGACACAGGCGTGTCCCGGGGCGTGTCCCAGGGCGTGTCTCCTTGTGGTCGACGAACTCAGTTCGACGAAGTTGACTGGGGCGTGTATGCCGCCGTGTAGGGAACACGCCAGACGACATGGGCATGTCGGGAGGGCGTGTCCCCCCTGCGTTCGACGATCGGCGAAAGCGTTCGACGATCGGCGAAAGCGTTCGACGATCGGCGAAAGCGTTCGACGATCGGCGAAAGCGTTCGACGATCGACGAAAGCTGCTCGACGATTGTCGCGTCCCCCTGCGTTCGACGATCGGCGAAAGCGTTCGACGATCGACGAAAGCTGCCCGACGATTGTCGCGTCTCCCCTGCGTTCGACGATCGGCGAAAGCATTCGACGATCGACGAAAGCTGCCCGACGATTATCGCGTCCCCCTGCGTTCGACGATCGGCGAAAGCGTTCGACGATCGCCGAACGCTGCTCGACGATCGTCGAGTGACCCCTGCGTTCGACGATCGACGAAATTTGCCCGTTCGACGATCGTGAAACCCTGCGTTCGACGATCGTCGAGTGCCAAGTAAGAGGTAGACGCCCTGTGACATAGGACGTGTCAAGGGCGTGTCACCATCAATGTCTTTCTCGGGCAAATTCTGGCTTGATGCAGGCAGGTGAATTAAAGAGGCAGAGGCCACTTGGCCTTGGCTCCATCAGCCAAAAATATTGTGCTGGCTGGCTTCCTCAGAGAAATTCCAGAGAATGTGACTGCATTATGTCCACTTGGCATGAAGGGTGATACAACCAAAGCTCCAAACCGAGCTTGCATTGGTTGTATCTCCCCATATACCCCCTCCCAGCCAGAAATAGTGATTCCATTAGCTTCAGAGGGCAAAGGAGAATAGAAATCGATAGCTGGAGTGAAAGAAATGTGCAGGAACCATGAATCCGAAAGGTGTCGCCGGAGCAAGGTCGGGAATGGCCACCCGCCTCCATCCTCGCCGTCAGCCACCAACACAGGTCCGTTTCACCGTCCCTCTACCCGTACTAGAATCCTAGATCAACTATGGGAGATATCGGGCTCAATTGAGCCCGATGCCATGGGAGAAATGAGAGATTTTTCAAGCTTTTTCTTACCGCTCGGGATCGTCGTCGCCGCCGTCTCCCGCCGCCTCATCACCGGCAAAGGATAGCCACCACCACCGTGAAGGTGATGACACCGTTGACCGGGGGTGGCGCCGCCTCAGGTTGCCCGAAATGGCTCCGCAATATCCCCCAGGTCGGCTCGATCTCAGCCGTTGAACACTTGGGGAAGATGAAGGGATGCCGTCCAATATAGCTTTAAGATTCGTGCTGCATTTTTATTAAAATCAATTTAATCCTGTTATTATTTTAATGAAATGAAATTTCATTTCTGTCACATTAATTCAGTCATCTTGCATGACAAATATAGGCTCTTAGAGTCATTTCCAGAGGATGACATGAACATGATAAATGTAGCCCTTTATGTTAACTTTAAATTGCCACCCTTAAATTGAGATTTGGTCAAGTGGTCTGACCTGTAGGACCATTTTGCTAGGGTTGGTCCTTAGCTAGGGCAGAACTTCAAAATGATGCCCAAGTCAAACCAGTCATCCAAATGGCCCAAACGTTTGGGTGCATGCATGTTTAGGGCTTGGTTAACCCATGTACAAAAATGAGAATTTTTGGGAAAACATTTTCTATAGTTTTTACTAAAATACCCAAAATGAAATAAATGAAATATTTGGAGTTGTGGGACTCCAAATGGCCCCAAATTTTGGTGGCATGTCCTTAGGGACATTATAAGTGTATGTTTTAAATTTCAGCTAATTTGGACCAATGTATGTTGGGTAAACCCACTTGCATGTGTTGGCTTGTTATAGGCTTGGTGTGCATTTAGCCTAAAATGAAATATGTGTATTCAGCCAACTTGGAAACATTCAAAAATCATGATTTTCATTATGGAGACACATGAGGGTGTAATACACCTCTCATAGCAATGGTGGGATTTTTGGGAACAAAAATCCCATTATTTTGAATTTCTGAAAATTTGGTCCTTTTAGGAAATAAATTTAAAATAGGTTTACCCTTATCATAAAAGGTTCAATTTCTGTTAAGGACTAAAGAGTGACATGAGAAGCACTAGAAATAAATTATACCTCTGTTGGATGAAGTTTAAGTAGTTTAAGGAGCAAAATGACCATTTTACCCTTATGGAATTTTGTGTAGAAATGATGGGTATATTCCTTTGAAAAATCTGAAAAATTCAAATTGCTGTAATTGTATGTTTTATACCTTGTGTAATTATTTCAGAATTTTGGAGTGCCAAATAATGTACTTATGCCACATAATGGCATTTTGGTAAATAACTCAAATTAATCATGGATAGGCCATTTCAACCTACATGTAAATGGAAATCTGGGCATAGCATTATTTCATTATTATCAAGGCTCTGTAATTTAATTAGAATTTTTGAGTTAATATTTTATGTACTTTATTTGGAAAATGCTAGATTTGTGGATATAGTATTAAATAGAAATTAATTATAAATCTGAATTGAAAAAGCATGAAATTTTGGTAGGCCCCATTAATTGTCATATTATATACCTGGAAGAATCCCTAGGACAGTAGGTTTAATATTGACAATACTTCATGTGCAAAATGACTAGGGATTACATTTAAAAAAATTAATTTAATGGTGTAAGTAATTAGAAAATTATGGAAATTCATCCTAGTCATCATATAAGTCCATACCATCATAGGATAAATAATTTGAGGCATATGGCCAGAGGAATTTGAAGGTCACATTTGTGGGTGGTATCGGGACATGGGTAAGGGTCTAGCACCGATGTTCGTACTAGTAGGGCCACCAGGGGAGGAATCTGAATAACTAGTAAAGTGAGGATATTAGTGGAGGAATTAACCCTGGTTGATCTCCTAGAGGATTCCTTAACCATGTGTGGAAGAGTGCAAGTCCCGTGACAACAACAATAACGGGGACCGGCGGAATACCACCGCGCTCCTAATAACACCTTAAGTCTTTAAGGTCGTTCTAAAGTAATACGAGAGTTGGGGTATAAATCCTGGATAGACACCAATAAAAGTAATTATCCTTGAGAAAGGGAACTTTGGAGCGTAATCCTCATCGTAGTTCCTAGTGCCCCCGAGAGCCCTTCACCGGGTATACCCTGGGCAGTACTGGGATTAACCTTAAACCGCCAAGTATATATAATGCTAATATTGTGAATTATATATATAATGCTAATATTGTGAATTATATATATAATGCTAATATTGTGAATTATATATATAATGCTAATATTGTGAATATATATATATATACATAATTGTTGGAATATTGTTAAGCCATTATGCTTGTGGCTTTAGGCTTGCTGCTCATGGCGATTCTTTCATTGACTCTAGAGTGTTGATGGGTCATAAAAGTAGCCTTAGCAGCAGGAATCACACAATTGACAATTCTTGACGGAGGATAAGCACTGTGTAGTACCCATGCCTTCCAATCACAAGCACCGCATTGGAGATCAGCAGATTCGCTCCCAATTGCGACAGAAATCTTCCTGTGGTAATCTCACATGTATTCCCATGCATTAGGCTGCAGATACTTTTGAAAATCATGTCGGCTTGCAGGCAACCAATCTCTGCCCGTAGCAAATCCGAAACTTCTGCGCCCACCAACTTGACTTTTAGGCTCCGTTTGGAGGGACTTATTTTCACCGGTCAAGCGGTTACGACCGCATGAATCGGACCATAATTAAGATCTGATTCATGTGTTTGTAACCGCTTGACCCGTGAAAATAAACTCCCCCAAACAGAGCCTTAGTTTTTTGTATTGTTATTGGATTCTTCAATTTTTGCTGGATATCTTTGGGTTGGCTTCAGTTTTTGAAAGTCAGAGCAGTCATTGATAAGCTAGAATGAAAATTATGTATGGAATAATTACCACTTGCTTAGCTGATAACAGACATTTCATTGTTGAGTTACCAAAAAATTCACATATAACTCAATTCTAAACAACTCTGGCAACTTTGATCTCCAGTTTTGACTCATCTCTTCAGGCCAAGGAAGAAAACTATAACCTGGTGGGTTTCTTTCCACTCTCCCTCAGTCCCTCTCGGGGTTTCATTTTTCCATTTCAAACACACAATTCTATAAACAAAAAATAAAAATTGTGTTCTCCCATAACTTCTGGCTTCTTTCATAAAAATGTGTTTTCTCCCATAACTTTTTCTGTCACGCAATTCATGAATTTCAGGTTTTGATGCCTAGAGGAAGATCCAACCAGTTAAAAAAACAACAGTGTGTGAATAACATCATAATGTACAAATATAATTATTTGGGATGCAAATATAATCTGGTGATGAATAAAGAAAAACTGTGGGTTTATAACATCGCTCAATTTTTAAACCCCTCTAAATTTCATTTTTCAATGATCTGACAACCCTGTAATGGCAGCATAACATAAGGTTTCTCCTATAACCATGCAGAAACCATGGAGTCATGGGGATTTATAGAAGCTGCTACTAGTTTTAAAGGACGGAACATCAAACCGCAGCCAAGATTGCGTCGATTTTGCTGCCAATATGTGCATCATCATCTTCTAATCATCCAGCAACGATGCCGTCCTTCCATCGAATAAGAGTGGGAACACCGTTGAGCTTGAACCGTGCATTAACTCTCCATGGATGACTAGGATCTCTCCACGTGGATCTGTCCCGAGCAAAAGCCTTCAAGATGGCAACATCACTTGTTGAAGCTGAGATCTTGCTGTAGATCACTGGCTCCGCAGCATTACAGTCCATGCAGCTGTTTGAGCTGCATGAAATTGCAAATAGAGAACTTTAGTCAAATGACTGAAGAAAGAAATAGAGAGATCAAACTTTAGATATCACGATATCAAGAGTCAGAGCTTCATATTTGGCATGATTTTTGAGCATTCGAACTCTATTTACAAAGCATTGGGTAGGTAGCAGCTTTTGGAGACACAAATACTATTACAAATCCGGATGCTTTACTAGTGATTCTAGGGGTTAATGTCAATGTGGTAAATCACCGCTTTCTCAAGTCCTATGTTTAAGCAAGGATCTTCGGCCAAAAAAAATCAGTAAATGACTGACATTTAGTAGCTTTTTGTGCCACATGATTGATGGCAGAATCTCATTAGTCATACTCGGTATTGGTCAACTAATGCCCCGCATGGGCCAGTGTTTTCGGAGCTGTGTGCTGCAAGTCCAAAAAGCTGCCCCAAACCCAGTAATCCCTCACAGCTGCAGCTGCAGCTGCAGCTGCAGCGCATCCGTAAAAACAGACGTGCGCTGCTATCTTGCCATCGCGAAACTTCCTCCTCTTTCCACCTATAGCAACCTCCTCACGTGAGACCCGAACATAAAGAAGGTGCGGATCCCCAAGGGTTTCTATCCCCTCATTCCTTCCGAGTGATCGCGCACATTGACAGAGTCAAATCTCGGCAAGATCTCATGGGGTCCGCAATCCTTAGCCTGAAGCAATTACCGACCACGCAAACCTCCCCTGTTCCGCCGACATGCTCGTTCCTCACAACAGGAATCCAGGTTTTGCTGCATCTTTGATGATTTTCCGACCAACTCCAACTGCTTAGGTAGTTTTGTATTCAAGTACCCTTCATTTTATCAGTTCTCGGTACATTTTACCAGTTGCTGATTTGCTTCTTTCGAGTTCTTTTTTCTCCATTTTCGATCATATCTGGTAATTTGGCTTTTGATTGAAAATGCATGATCCACAAACAAGAAAAACGCATTAATGAATTTCTCTTTTGAGCTCTCTTTTTTCCCTTTTACCAATTTATCGATAAGGTTGTTGCGTTCCCCGCAGCTCTGACATTCGAGGTCACCCACACAATTGTCATGGAAAGGATCTGACACTCTGATACCAATGTTGGAGCATCAGGTACACTAGGAATAAGAAGTAAACATAAAAGCAAGGATGGGGGGAAATGAAAAGGAAAAAATTGTTCATTTCATTAGCTGGTTCAATAAGTTGTAATTAGTCAAACCAAATTATTTCTATTTACTTTGTATCACCCGCTGTAGAGTTAGTTTTGTCTGTGTTTTGCCCTTATTCATATATGTAAGAGTAATAGGCATTATTTTGTATCAAAGAATCATTTTTTTTTACTCTTTCCACCTGGTATCAGAGAGATACCTAACAGTGCGTTTTCTCTAGTTCCACTTCGTCTCTCCTAGCATTGTTCTCTCATCCCGCTTTCTCTCCTAGCTTTGTTCTCCCCGCAATAAATGACTCCCAGCTTCGTTTCTCGTTGTTTTGAGCAGCCAATAATCTCGCATCCGCTCATGCAGTCCTTCGGCGGGCTCGATCCTGTCACCGGTAGCAGAAGAGGACGCCGCCACCTCCTTGCGACGCTGCCGGCTTCTTCTTGTGACGCCGCCGGATTCTTCTGTTGCTTCTTCGTTGGTTGTCGTCGATCCCATCGGCTTCTGTTGCTTCTTCGCAGGCTGTCGATCCAACTGATCAATCCCGTCTGCTTCATATGTCGTTGCTGCTCCAACTGATCGAACACATCTGCTTCATCGGCCGCTGCTGCTCCATCTGATCGATCCCGTCTGCTCTTTGTTGATCCCATCTGCGCATGTTGTGTGTAGGACTTGTAGGTGATGTTGGTTGACCGGTTTCCAGTAAGTCCACGTCGTGTGTGGGTCGGCTGCATGTGTTGCTATGTCCCCGGTTTGGTTTTTCCCACGATGGCTCGTCTGATGTTTTGTCCCGCATCACCTACCCCCATTGCCATTATTTGTTGTATCCAAGTTGAAGATTCCCCCTTCAGCTTGAGGGAGTGTTGGAATTATTAAGTCAATGTCGGTCTAGCAGAGTCTTTTATGAGTGTATGGGTTTAGTCCCACACTTTAGTTTTTGAGTCAGTGTGTCCATGTAAGTCTTATATATTGCCCCCTTAAGGGAAGAATAAAATAAATCAAGTCTTTCCTTCTTTCCAACAGTGATGCGGGACGAATCTATAGGTGGCGGATAAACTGTGACCTAACCCTACATGTCATGCAAATCCGACGGTTGAATCACAATTAAATAAGAAATAATATCATCTCACGCAGTTAATTCACAATAAGGCAAAATAATTTACTAGGGAAAAACAAGCTTAGGCTTCCCTCCGCGTTGCGGGTCAAAGCAAGAGCGTGCGGCAAATAAACCCTGCAAATCACAATAATAATATAAAAACAAACAACTACAATACAAGAGATCCAACACAAGTATAAGATCCAATCTGATATAAATATGCTGAAAAAAAATAAACCAATACAACAAGATCTCACCAACTAGTGGGTGATCAAGACACTGAAGAATCCGGAGTCGGAGATGCGTGGACGGCGATCCGAGGTGAAATCGGAGGCAAGTAAAATGATGTAGGTGGCTGTCCTCGACGGTGGATGGTGGGATCAGACCGAAAATGAATAGATCCGGCCACGTAGGTATAGATCCAGGCAAGGAAGGGTAGATCCGACAATATGAGGTCGTATCCGGGCTGGAAAATCCCAGATATGAACTGATCTGGACAAGGGAGGATTAGGGTAGGTAGTTTGACGTGAAGAGGGCTGGCGAATTTGGCTTTGTCGTGGTTAAAAAGGGGCGGCGATTGCAGGGTGAAAGGGGAGGTCGGTGCTGGGTTCTGGGATTGGGAGAGAAGGGCGGACAGCTGAGGGAATCAGCCAGAGGTGGCGGCTTGGTGGGGTGAGCCAACTGGGCTAGCGGCTGCAGGGTGATGAGGAGTCGGCGCCCGGCTGTTGGGGAACCTGAAGGTCGTGGTAAGGGCTGTAGAAACTATAAGGAAAGAACAATTAATTTTATTCAACAGTAGATATGAAAGTGATAGGAATTTCTTCTGGGCAGAAGTAGTGACTGGAATTGGGGGCTGGGAGGTGGTGGCAAGCGGTTTTGGAGGGGGAGAAAGTGGGCTATGGTTAGGGGAAGGCTTGGAGTGGAAGATACCAACATAGGAATCGTCATCTAGGGTTTCACGGAGTCGACACCGTGGGGTGATCGCGGGAATCCTGGAAATGCTTTCTTCCAAATTCTGCAATAACCTCCATCAACTCACTAACTACATATTTATAATAAAGGGAATTTAGAGCATCCCACCATCGACGACTATGATTGGCCGGAGGTGGGGTCACTCAAATGCATCAAAATAAAATGCAACATAATGAAGTAATATATCAAAATGATTCGCAATGCGAATCCGGACGCATATGCGGAGTCAGATCATCGATCCAGGCACGTCATATATGAGAAGTTACCAATTGGCCCTGAACGGACCCAAAACTCGTCATTCACTGCAAGTCCTTGTCTCTGCTCCGCATCAAACAGACTCATAGGGGACAACTTGACCTTCAAGCTAAACCGTGTGTCTTTATTGGTTATTCCTCCACCACGAAAGAATATCAGTGTTACCACCCTCCTTTGAGACATATTTTTTGTACCATGGATGCTACATTTCATGAGGAATCTTATTATCTGAATTCGACTTACTCTCTTGGTCAAGGGGAGATTAGTGACATTGTTTTTGATACTCATGTTCCTCTTCCTCTTATTCATTCCATACCAATCCAGTCACTTATCCAGGTCCACATACCATCCATTCATGTCACCATCGTCAACTCCTATCCAAGTACCTCTATCTACTTCTTGGATTCCTCCCCTTCCTCATATATGCCACCGTCGTCAATCGAGGAAACGAGCTGCTAGTGTTCCACCTCTACCAGTGCTCTCTTCAGACTCTGATTTTGACGATGATCCTCTTGCATTGCTAAAAGGTAAAGTTATAAGTACTCGGTATCCTATTTTCAATAATGTTGCTTATCATTATTTTACCTCGGCCCATCAGGCCTTTGTTTTTTCATTATCTTTGATTTCCATTCCCAAGATATGGCAGGAAGCGTTGGGTATATTGCTATGGACATAGCTAGAGAGGAAAAAATGTTTATCTTGTACAAAAATCATACATGGGATGTCTCCTCTTCCCCTCGAGAAGAAAGTTATTGGATAACGATGAGTGTTCTCGGTTAAGCAAAATCAAAATGGTATGGTTGAACGATACAAGACTCGGCGAGTTGTCCAGGGATACAACTAGACTCAAGTAGTGGACTATCAGGAGATCTTTGCTCCTGACAAAGATGGAAGATAGGAAGGAGAAGGGGGGGGGAGAGATATCTAGGGAGGAAATTAGAGAATTAGGGTTTGAGGGATAGAAGGAGAGTTACCTTGAAATGAGTTTGCATAATCCTCCCAAGAGAGTAGCCCGGGTATAAATACCCGGGCCAAGGAGGGGCCGGCCGGCCCCTCCAAAAGGGGCTGAACCCGTTGGTTCAGCCCCGGCCGGCCGGTTCACTGAGAGGGGGCTGAACCAGATGGTTCAGCCCCGTCGCTGCTTGTCGACTCCTTGCGCCTACGAGCGTACTGTCGTCCCGCGAAGCGTAACGGCGGCGTAACATTCCTTTCCCCATCAAGAACCATCTTGTCCCCAAGGTGGTAGTCGGGGTAAAGCTCCTTGAAGTCCAGCAAATCCATCCAGGAGTTGCGCGCTGCTGAGAGATTTTTCCACTTGATTAGGAGCTCCGTCCGGTACTCAGCGCCGCGTAGTTTCCACTTGAGGAGCACAATATCCTCCGGAAGAGGGCGAAGTTCGCCCGCACTGGTAGTCTCGGGCAGTTGAACACATGGCTGGATATTGGCTCCCACCTTCCGCTTGAGCAAAGATACATGAAAAGTCGGATGAATGCGGGACCCCGCCGGCAACGCCAACTTGTATGCCACCGGCCCCACCCTGTTGAGAATTCGAAAGGGGTCGTAATACCTGGGAGATAACTTTTGATTCAGACGGCGAGCGACGGACAACTGGTGGTACGACCGTAACTTGAGAAACACCTCATCGCCCACTGCAAATTCCCTCTCCTTGCGATGCTTGTCTGCCTGAATCTTCATGTGATCCTGGGCGAGGCAAAGGTTCTCACGCAGGGTTGCTAACATGCGATCCCTGTCCCGAAGGACCGGATCAACCGCCGGCATGGTCGTGCTGCCCGGCTCATAGCTGCTCAAGGTAGGGGGAGGACGGCCGTAAACAATCTCAAATGGGGTCATCCTGCTGGCCGAGTGGTAGGAAGTGTTGTAACAATATTCGGCCCAGTGCAACCACCCCGGCCAAGTCCGGGGTTCATCCACAAAGAAATAATGGAGGTAAGTCTCCACCCCCCGATTTAAGACATCTGTTTGGTCGTCCGTCTGGGGATGATGTGCGGTGCTGAAACGTAGATATGTCCCTTGCAGGCGGAATAGTTCATGCCAAAAGTTGCTCCCGAAGGTAGGGTCCCTGTCAGAGATGATGGCCCGTGGTAGGCCGTGCAAGCGGATGATCTCCCGGGCGAACATGGCGGCAACAGATTCAGCCGTATATGGGTGGCTCAAAGCCAGGAAGTGGCCGTACTTGGAGAGTTTGTCCACCACCACCAAGATGACGGATTTCCCTTGTGATTTGGACAACCCGTTAATGAAATCCATCGACACCATATCCCAAATCTGTTGCGGGATCTCGAGAGGCACTAACAGCCCTGCTGGCGAGGTCGTCTCATACTTCTGGCGCTGGCAAGTCTCACACTGCCGTACAAACTGTTGTATGTCCCGGCGCATGCCGGGCCAAAAAACATTTGCTCGTGCCCGCTGAAGTGTCCGGATCACTCCTGCGTGGCCGCCGGTCGGGGATGAATGAAACTCGTGCATCATCACAGTCTTCCAGGCCGAGTCTGGAGGGAGAACCACGCGGCCATGATTGTAGAGGCGGTCGTTCTGAAGTAGATATCTGACGGCCACGGTCTCGCCGCACTGTAAAGCCTCCACCATGATTCGTAAATTGGGCGTTCGCATCACCTCCTCCTGTATCTCATCCAATGAGTCCACTAGTGGCCCTGAGATGTGAGCAACCGTATTCTTGGGTAGATGAGAGAGAGCATCAGCCACAACATTTTCTTTGCTGCTCCGGCAGGAAATCTCATAATCGTAACCTAGAAGTTTGGTCACCCACTTTTGTTGAAGAGGGGAAGAAACCCGTTGGTGCAAGAAATGCTTCAAGCTTTGATGGTCGGTGCGAATCGTAAAATGTCGACCGAGAAGGTACGGATGCCACACAGCCACCGCGTGGATGATCGCCAGCATCTCCTTTTCATAGGTGGACAACCCCAGCGTGCGTGGGGCTAGTGCCTTGCTATAGAAGGCTAGGGGTCGGCCCTCTTGCATCAACACTGCGCCAATGCCCACCCTAAAGGCATCAGTCTCCAACACAAACTCCTTAGTGAAATTCGGGAGCGCCAGGACTGGTGTTGACGTCATGGCCCGCTTAAGTGCCTGGAATGCTGCCTCGGCCTCGTCCTGCTAAACAAAGGCATCTTTCTGGAACAACTGGGTGAGAGGTCGGGCAATCTTGCCGTAATCTTTCACAAAGCGGCGGTAATAGCCTGTGAGGCCCAAGAATCCCCTCAGTGCGCGTATAGTCTGAGGTCGCGGACAGGATAACATGTTGTCAATCTTGTGAGGGTCCGCCTTGACGTCGTTGGCCGACAACAAATGCCCTAGATACTCGACCTCCTACTGTCCGAAAGAACATTTGGACAGCTTGGCGTACAGTTGGTGTTGGCGGAGAATGGCGAAGACCTGCTCCACATGACGGAGATGATCCTCTCAGCTGCACTATAGATCAGAATATCATCAAAGAATATCAGCACTGATTGACGGAGGAGAGGGCGGAATATCTCGTTCATGACGGCCTGGAATGTGGAGGGGGCGTTGGTGAGCCCGAACGGCATCACCAGAAACTCATAATGCACGTCGTGGGTGCGGAAAGCGGTCTTGTGGACATCCGCTGCCCTCATGTGAATCTGGTGGTAACCCGACCTGAGGTCGAGTTTGGTGAAACGGGAAGCATCGTGTACTTCATCCAGCAATTCTTCAATCAACGGTATCGGAAACTTGTCTTTGACCGTGGAATTATTTAGGCCTCGGTAGTCCCCACAAAAACGCCATGAGCCATCTTTCTTCTTAACCATGATGATGGGAGACGAAAATGCACCGGTACTAGGACGAATGAGTCCTGCTGTGAGCATTTCTCGAATGATACGCTCGATCTCGGCCTTTTGGTTGTACGGATACCGATACAGACGAATATTGATGAGCTCCGTACCGGCCTTCAACTAAATCTGGTGATCCCTGAACCGCGATGGTGGAAGTGAACTGAGTGTCTGGAATATATCAGCATACTGAGCGAGCAACGCTTGCATCTGCTCGGGGACTGCCGGAGTCGCCTCGGGGGCCTCCGTAATAGCCATAATCATCGCCATCGGGTTGCCTTGCTCCCCCAATTGCTGCAGATTGCGGAGGGATATCTCTTTCAGTGGGGAGGATTTGAGGCCCCCCAGGCAATATTGCCTTCCCTGGTGGAGGAAATCCATGGTCATCTGCTCCCAATCAAAGGTCACCCGCCGTAGTCGTTGTAGCCACTGCACCCCAAGCACCATATCCGACCCTCTGATGGGTAGAAGATAGACGTCTGTGCGTCCCGAGTACCCCTGAATCTGTAGCTCCACGCCCTTCATGCCCCCCTCGCACCGGAGTTTGCTCTCATCCGCCACCATAACGTGAAAAGCAACAGCTCGGTCAACCTCGAGCCCCACCCTCTGCGCCACTTCCGGATGAATGAAGTTGTGCGTACTTCCACTGTCAACTAGAATAGTCACCTTCTCTTGGTGGACTCGCCCTGCCATCCTCATAGTAAGTGGTGCATTGCATCCCTCCATTGCTTGAAGGGACACGCCGAACTCAGTCAGATCTACGTCACCTCCCCACTCCGCGGTGGGCGTGTCCTCTTCCTTCGTGTCCTCTCGTAGCATAAAGACCTGTATCTTCTGACATTTATGTCCGGGAGCGAATTTTTCATAGCAGTTATAGCACAATCCCTTTTCCTTCGGCGCTTGAAGTTCCGCCCAAGTCAGTCGCGTGACCACCGGCTTACCCGGTCCCTGAGAGTCCCTCTTCGCCACTGGCGTCGTGGTAGTAGAACGGGTTGAGCTGCGGTGGCGCTGCCGGTTATAGCGCTCCTCCTGTATCCGCGCTAAGCTGAACGCATGGTTCAAGCTGCGGGGCATGTATGACTGGATCTCATCTCGCAAATAATCCTCGAGTCCGGATACAAAACAGCTGAGTAGCATTTTCTCCTCCAACTGCACTCGGTTAGCTAGCTTTTCAAACTCGGTTCGGTACTCCAGCACCGTCCCCTTCTGATGCAGCTTCTGTAAGAGCGTTTCAAAGTCTTCGTACTCGAGAGACCCAAAACGAGCGGTGAATCCATCCACAAAGTCGGTCCAGGGCACGTAGTCCTTGCCTCTCAGGAACCACTGCACCCATTGGAACGCATCATCCTCTAAATGAAAAGAGGCCAACTGCACCCATTGCCCCTCCGGGATCTCCTGATAGTTGAAGAACAGTTCTGCCTTTTGCAGCCACTCCAGGGCATCTCCGCCATTAAACTTTGGAAAGTTCATCCGCGTCAATTTTGGCGGCATGTATGGCCGGTGTCCGGCTTGTCCACGCCACCCCGCCTCCTGTCCATACTCCGCTGGCCTTCTAGGTTCCCCGGTTTCAAAAGGCATGCCGGGAAAAGTCGGACGGAACAGTCCCGTTGCAGGAGCTCCACCCCACGGCCTGCCGCCTCTCGCCGGAGGAGGCAACAATCCCTCCCCCGTGCCATATTGGGGAAACGGCCATCCGCCGCCTCTGGGTCCAAATCCACCGGAGCCACCCCCATCACTGCCGAATCCAGCCGTAGGAAACCCGCCGGACCCCCAGCCCGCTGCTCCGTGCCCGCCAGAACCACTCCCGCCTGCGCCGGTCCCGTGCGACCCGATTCCGCCTGCGACGACCCATCTGGGCCCCAAGCCGCAAGCGCCGGCTCCTCCGGCTGCTGTTCCGCCCGCGCCGGAGCCCCTCGTGCCCGATCCGTTGCTCGGGGTCGATCCCGAGCCCGCGGCGAACCCCGCGCCCCTTCCCGCACCGATCGGGATCCTGTTGGGGCCGATCCTGTGAGGATCCATCCGTGCGGTTGTAGATCCGCCTGGATCCTCTTCAATCACGGCTTTGCCCTTCAGATTTTGCGTCAATAACGTCATGATCTCCTCCATCCGGGACTCGATCCGCTCTTCTAGTCTTTGCGTAGATGTTTTCATGTTTTTCTCGATGGCGGCCACCGAATCCGACAACCCCATCAGATTTTCTTCGAGGGTTTCCAAGCGGCCGTTTTCTTCTTGTGTTCGTGTCGTCACCATGGTGGAGGAAGGATGCTTTATACCAAATGATAGGAAGGAGAAGGGGGAGAGAGAGATATCTAGGGAGGAAATTAGAGAATTAGGGTTTGAGGGATAGAGAGAGAGAGAGTTACCTTGAAATGAGTTTGCATAATCCTCCCAAGAGAGTAGCCCAGGGCGGGTATAAATACCCGGGCCAAGGAGGGGCCGGCCGCGAAGCGTAACCAGATGGTTCAGCCCCGTCGCTACTTGTCGACTCCTTGCGCCTACGAGCGTACTGTCGTCCCGCGAAGCGTAACGGCGGCGTAACAATGGACTCCATAAGTTCTTCTATCATGTACCACTTGCTTAGGATGTAATCTTCATCAACTGGATCTTAAGAATGCACTCCTCCATGGTGAGTTTGATGAAAAAGTGTACATGAAATTTTCTCCTGGGTTCATAAAACAGGGGGCATAAGGTCTTGTTTATTGCTTGATAAAATCATTAAATGAGTTGAAACAGACACCAAGGGCTTAGGATGCATGTTTTTGTTGATGATATTTAGAAGCTTGGGATGACCTATATTTTCCATCCGACTTGAGGGGGAGAGTTGTAATTAGTCAAGTCGTATTATTTGTATTTGTTGTGTATCACCTGCAATAGGATTAGTTTTGTCTGTGATTTGCCCTTACCCATATATGTAAGAGTAATAGGCATTATTTTGTATCAATGGATCATTTTTCTACTCTTTTCACTAAATATTCATACAAGGCAAAACCAAGGGGCTTTATGTAAATCTCCTTGGGTTACATTTGCATACAAGATACTTGTTTATCCAAGTTCTTCGTCATTGTTATCTTCTGCAGTTTTGTGGCTTCGGGCGAGAGCTCACAAATGCCTAATTTTGTTCTTAATCTCATAAATCATTCCCAACTTAGGGGTTTTATGAGTATTTCTGCAAGCTGAGTGACGTATGGTAGGCCGTGTGACGGGGTGTGCTAACACTAGTGTAACCCTATATGAAAATGCAAAGCGGTCTTGATGATTTTAACCAAAATGTTGTATGAGAAAATTAATTTTAATCCGGAAATGAAATTTAGCAGTTATAATTATACAAGTTTGGCAATTGTATCGCAAAGTCAACTTGAAATTCAAGTGGGCAAGCAAAATTATATCCAAATACTCACAAAATGCTTTCTACCACAAACTCCACGAAAGGGGTTTATAAGATAAAGAAATTACTGTACAAATACGCTAATGCCTCGAAACACCCGGGCAAATATGAAATATTTCCAATATTTAATAAACGAAAATATAAGCACAATACAATAATACTCACAAATATACGGGATCCAGCGGTGGCAGTTGGCGGTGTCTATGGCTGAATGGACGACGGTGGTTCCACGACAAGAATAAGAGGGATGATTGAAGATGATTACAAAACAAATAACGATGGAGGAGGTGAAACTCGATACAGTAAATAGTAAGGGGACTCGACCAATGAATGGGGTAATGAAGGGAGAAGGGATTAGCAGGGAATTAGCGTTAACAATAGGGGAATTATTGGCGGTTAACAGTGGTTCCACGACAGAAATAACAGGGAGGGTTGGAGAACAGTGAGGTGGGAGACAAGAAGAAGTTGGTTGTGGTTCCACAAGGGAAAAAGGAGATTGCAAGGATATGAGGGCTGGAAGAGGAAGTACAGAGCAGGAGGGAAGGACGTCGAAGAGGCAGAGCTGGCGATTTCGTAAGATTTTGGGGTTGAATGGTTTCCGTCTGCGAGGAAGAGTCGACTATAGAAGGGTGACGGGGATGAGGTCGGTGGAATGTCGGACAATGGAACGCCAGCGGGAGAAGCACTGTCAAGGATGAGCGGTGAGGATAGCGTGAAAAGAGGAATACCACCTGACGAGATTGAAGGGGCGTGACTTGATGCGGGAAGTTAATTAAATTGGGCGGTGGAAATAAGAGGAACGTGGGGAGGGGGGCTGATTTAGGCTCACGAGAAATTTTAAAAACGGAACAATGACGGGAAATGAAGAAAACTGAAATTAATCTGAGGCTTTGCACACCGGGCTCGCGGCGTCGCACCACAAATTGACTGTCAGATCCGGATTTTCTCATAAAATCAGCAATAACTCAACTGCAGCACCTGGCCCCCTATTTATAACAAGAGTGGCGGTTGGGCACCGGGAGTGAACAACTATGATTGGTTGATACGTCCAAGAACAAAAACATCAAAATAAAAATCCAAAAAATAAAATAAAATACATAAAAATAATAACTCGACGAGTCGGACGCTCTCGCGGTCTCGGATCGCTGATCCGGTCATCGCCTCCTACGCGAATACACAAAAGTGTCCCCGCCGATGTGCGACACGAATTCTGATAACAATTCCCATCAACTCTCCCGACTGAAAAGCATTCATCACCCATGAGTGAAGATGATTGTACTGACTTCGAATCTCGGGGACAAGTCTATCAAGCTCCTCCATGGACATCCAAGTATCATCACAAATGGGGTGTCCGCTCCAATGTACCAGGTGACGACAAGAGGGGCCGCCTGCGGTGGAAATACACTCATGTGCCACAACATCAGTAATGCGCTCAACTCTCATCCCTCGTGATGGAGGGTCCAGAAGAACCAGTGGAATCATAGGTGGTGAGGGCAATTCCGTAGATGTTTGTCCAAGGTGGTCAGGGGAAGGGTCAGGCTGCTCTGGAGACTGTGTAGGAAGTACGCTCAACTCTCATCCCTCGTGATGGAGGATCCCAATACTCGAGAGGCTCAAAGTACGGTATTAAAACCTCAGTATTAAATACGAGATGAATACCCATAAATGCTGGGAGATCGACCTCATACACATTTGTTCCAATTTTCTTTAGAAATTCATAAGAGCTCATTCGCTTTGGTTGCAGTTTCTTAGCAGCTCCTTTTGGGAGTCTCTTCATGCGAAGTTGGATCATGGCTTGCTCGCATACCTGAAAATGTTGTTCGCGTCTGTGTTCATTTGCATGTGATTTATATAAATCATTATTGCTAGCAATTTTTCTCGGATCATTTAATGCAGTTCATGTATGTGATGAATGAAGGACTTGGTAGACTCACTAGGGCAAGGAATGGGGACAAGGTCAACAGGTTTCCTAGGCTCATATCCTGACACTATATAAAATGGACTCATGCCAGTAGACCTGTTGATAGAACTATTATATGCAAACTCCGCTACAGGCAATACAGAATCCCAAACCAAAGGGTGGTCATCAACCAGACACCGTAATAAATTCCCTAAACTTATGTTGATGACATTGGTCTAACCGTCAGTCTGTGCGTGATAGGTGGTAGAAAATTTCAAGGTAGTACCCGTTTTATGCCAGAACGTTTTCCAAAAGTAACTCAGAAATCAAATATCGCGATCAGACACTATGGATTTAGATAATCCGTGTAATCGAAAAATGTCTCTCATGAAAAGGGCAGCCACATGAGCTGCATCAGTGGTCTTGCGGCAGACAATAAAGTGAGTCATTTTCGAAAACCGGTCTGGTGGTCTACCACTATGAAAATAGAGTCGTGCTTCCTCAGAGTGCGAGGAAGCCCCAATACAAAATCTATACTAATGTCGACCCATGGCTAGTGAGGGACTGGAAGGAGTATAGAGACCCGTATTTTGTTTAGTACCCTTCGCAATCTGACACGTGTCGCAATGACAGACTACGCGTGCCACATCCTTTTTCAAGGTGGGCAAATAAAAACGATCTTCAACCAGAGCAATAGTTGTCTATGTCAAAGTGGCCAGCGCCACCACCGGCAAGCAACTCCCAAATCAGGAAGTCTCTGAAAGACGTCCTAGGGATGCAGGGATGAGACCCACGATGTAACTACCACTCTACAATACCAAACTCATCAGTGTGCTCAGGAGGATGCTTTAAAAATCCCAAGTATATCTCACAAAAGTCGGGGCAGGTGAGGAAATCACTAAGTAAATGATCAAAGCTAGTCGTACTAATACTAAGTGTGCGAAGGAGGGACACACGACGACTAAGGGCATCAACATGTTTGTTCTCAACACCCGCGCGATGTTTGAGAACATAATGAAAATCATGTAAGTATTCGACCCACTTGGCATGTCTATGTCCCAATTTGCGCTGTGAAACAAGGTAGCGCAAGACCTGATGATCAAAATATAAGACAAACTACCATGGGAGGAGATAGTGTCTCCAATACTAAAGCGACTGCACTACAACACAAAACTCTCTATCATAGTTTGAGTACTTCTGTCGAGCCTCATTCAGCTTCTAACTAAAGCAAGAAACTGGGTGACCTTCTTAGCTCAGTAGCCCGTCGATAACAACGCCAGATGCGTCGCAGGCTACCTCGAACACCTTGGAGAAAATCGGGCAATCTCAACAGAGGTGCGGTCGTCAATTTTTCTTTGATCTCATTAAAGACGCGAGTGGCAGCAGCCGTCCACTGAAAAAACCCCCTTCCGTAGATAGCTTGTGATGGGGGTCATAATGGTGCTAAATTCCCGGACAAACCTTCTATAAAAGGTGGCTAGCCCGTGGAAGCTACGGGCCTCAGTGATAGTGGAGGGAATGGGGCACTCACGAATAGATCGAACTTTATCCAGGTCAACAGATATGCCAGACGCTGATATGATGATGAACCCAAGGAAGTGTACATAATCAATCAGGAAGGAGCACATCTTCAAGTTCACATATAGCTTATCCTTTCGGAAAACATCAAATACGAGCCTCAGATGAATCAAAAGGTCGTCAGAAGAGTGGCTAAAGATCAAAATATCGTCAAAATAAGCGACCAATAATTTGCCCATGAAGGGACGAAAGACCCGAGTCATGACGCGCATAAAAATGTTGGGGGTGTTGGACAGCCCAAATGGCATGACCAACCACTCATAAAGACCATCTTTGGTCTTAAATGCACTTTCCACTCATCTCCCTCGTGTACTCTAATCTGATGGTACCCACTGCGAAGATCGATCTTCAAAAATAACCGGGCACCAGCCATCTTATCAAGTAAATCGTCCAACCGGGGAATGAGAAAATGATGTTTTATAGTAATTTTGTTGCTATCTCAACTATCAATACACATTCTCCAACTTCTGTCCTTCGGGGTGAGGAGGGCAGGAACTGGGCATGGGCTCAAACTTTCTCGAATGAATTGCTACTTCATCAACTCATCAACCTGCCGCTTAAGCTCAGCATGCTCGTCTGGATTCATTCGATAATGAGGTAAATTCAGGAGTTAAGCCCCCGGTATCAAATCTATGGCATGCTGAATATCTTGTAACGGGGGTAACTCGACCGGTAACTTATCAGGAATAAGATCAACATAATCATCCAGGAGTCGCCAGACCTCAGATGAAGGCTCGGGAATCTCCGTATGGCTCTCAGAAGTCATAGTGGTTGCCACTACGTAAAAGATATCGGCGCTGGCACGCTCTCTCATAAACTCACTGCGACGCAGGAAGTACAGCGGCTTCGATAAGCCCGTACTAGTAGAGGGTATGACCTTCCTCAAGGATTTCTCCTTGGGTTGGGTCGGCGTCAACGTGATCTTACAACCCTTGTTGTAGATACATATGTGTTTGAACGACCAAAACACGTGACATCGCGGTCGTAAAGTCAGGGTCTCCCTAAAAGAACGTGGGTGACATTGATAGGGATGACAACACACCAAACACGGTCCAAAAGCGAAGCAAGAGTGATCGTAACTAGGTACCTCTGAGTGACCTGTATCGCAGTCTTATCGACCCAAATGACTCGATAAGGATGTGGATGAGGTTCAGGAGTGAGCTACATCCGCTCTAGTGCTCGCTGGGCTACGATATTCACAGAACTCCCGTTATCTATGGCTAGCTTGCAGGGACCGCCTGCACTTAGGAAATATGTCTAAAAAATCATCGTACGACGCCAATCCTCATCAATACAGTGGGTATAGAGAAGACATCATAAAACCCCTAACTCTAGAGAGCGCTAAGCATCACTCTCCCAACCATCCTCAACGGTGGCAACAACCTCCTCGTCAGCGATCACCTCGACATCAACATTGGGTTCGTTATCTTCAACTAACAGATTTTTAGTAGGGCATTAGGCCAGCCGCATGGACCCTACCGGAGCAACGATAACACTGGATGTTCCCCCGACATGGGAGCTGAGGTAGATCCAGTGGCGATAGCCTTGCCCTTCGTGACCGTGGAAGCACGAGAGGGCCCTGCAGGGCTAGTAGTGGTTGGTGGTGGCCTCTTAAATGTGGACCCGTCGGATTTATGGTAGGGCATTGGGCCTCCACATGGCCCCTACCTGGGCAACAATAACACTGGGTGTTCTATACTTGGGAGCCGAGGTAGATCCAGTGGCGATAGCCTTTCCCTTCGTGTTCGTGGAAGCACGAGAGGGCCCTACAGGGGTAGTAGTGGTTGGAGGTGGCCTCCGAAATGTGGAACCTTCGGACTTGGAGGAAGTCTGTCGGGTACCAACGAGTCGCAAGCCGGTGGGGAATAAGCTCCCTACGTAACTCCGACCTCAACCCTGTGCAAAATCGGGAAGTTGTGGAGCTAATCTCCTCTCGCAGATCACTTCTCATGGATAGCTCATCAAATCGAGACATGTACTTCGCTACAGATTGTGTGTACTGGCGCAATACATAAAGCTGATCTAACAACTGATCTCGATAGGAGGCGGGAAGGTATTTTTCCTTCAGTCGGCGTTTCATGTCTTCCCAACGGATAATAGGACGGTGTCCGTCTCGCTAGAGGGACCTCTCTAAACTAATCGAGAAACTTTTGGCTGGACCGACCAGCTTCATTTTTGCGAACCTAACACAACATTCGTCATTAATATCATACCACTCAAAGTAGCGGTCCATCTCCTGAAGCCAGACGCTAAGTCTTTGGTTCAAGCTGACCGTCGAAGATGGGGGCATTAACAGGTATGCGACGTGCAATATCATAATTAGCGTGTGGTGCTCAACGTGGCTCAAGATACTCATCAAAGTAATCATCTGCTCCGTAGTCATAACGGTCCTGAGCTCTATCATATGGAGCTGGACATCGTGGGAGAGCAGGTGCAGGCTGACGGGCTCGACCATAATCAAGAGGTCCCCTTCGGTGTGGAGCAGGCTCTCGAAGCGGAACAACCTCTCGTGGAGGTCGATTCCTAACACACACATCTTGTGGAGGGAGAGCAACCCGACCTTTCTCAAAGGGAACATCAGGTGGAGTGGGCAAGTTGTCCCTACTTCGAGAAGTGGAGTGCTCTCGCATAATTTCTATGGTTCCGACGCGGGTGTGAAGATCGTCATATAGTGTTGTCAATTGATCAAATCGATCTATCATCAAGTGTTGGAACTCCGTCGGTGTCAGCTCCGCAGTGGAGTTGGTGACCCTCTCAACGATTTGATTCGGGTCAGACATGGTTTGATGGTAAGACCTACCACTACGTAACATGCAAGTGCCCTAACCGGGGCTCTGATACCAAATTTGGCGCAGGGTAGGCTGTGTTATGAGGTGTGCCGACACTAGTGTAACCCTATGTGAAAATGCAAAGCGGTCTTGATGATTTTAACCAAAATGTTGTATGAGAAAATTAATTTTAATCCGAAAATGAAATTTAGCAGTTATAATTATACAAGTTTGACAATTGTATCGCAAAGTGAACTTGAAATTCAAGTGGGCAAGCAAAATTAAATCCAAATACTGGCAGAAGCTTTCTACCACAAACTCCACGAAAGGGGTTTATAAGATAAAGAAATTACAGTACAAATATGCTAATGCCTCGAAACATCAAGGCAAATATGAAATATTTCCAATATTTAATAAACGAAAATATAAGCACAATACAATAATACTCACAAATATACGGGATCCAGCGGTGTCTGTGGCGAAATGGATGACGATGGTTCCATGACAAGAATAAGAGGGATGATTAAAGGTGGATCCACGACAAAACAAATAAGGATGGAGGAGGCGAAACTCGATACGATAAAAGTAAGGAGACTCGACCAATGAATGGGGTAATGAAGGGAGAAGGGATTAGCGGGGGATTAGGGTTAACAATAGGGGAATTATTGAGGGTTAACAGTGGTTCCATGGGAGAAATAGCAGGGAGGGGAGGAGAAAAGTGAGGCGGGAGACAAGAAGAAGTTGGATGTGGTTCCACGAGGGAAAAAGGAGATTGCAAGGATATGAGGGCTGGAGAAGGAAGTACAGAGCAGGGGGGAAGGAAGTCGAGGAGGCAGAGCTGGCGGTTTCCGTCAGATTCTGGGGTTGAATGGTCTCCACCTGCGAGGAAGAGTCGACTACAGAAGGGTGACGGGAACGAGGCTAGTGGGAGGACGGACAATGGAATGTCAGCGGGAGAAGCACTGTTGAGGCTTTTTGATGGTCGGCGAGGCGGCGGGAGGGAGGAGGAAAGGTACGACGGTGCTAAGCGGTGAGGATAGCACCGGACGGGATTGAAGGAACGTGGCTTGATACGAGAAGTTAATTAAATTGGGAGGTGGAAATAAGAGGAACATGGGGAGAGGGGCCTGATTTAGGCTCACTAAAAATTTTAAAAACGGACCAATGATGGGAAATGAAGAAAACTGAAATTAATCTGAGGCTTCGCACCCCGAGCTCGCGGCATCGCACCACAAATTGACTGTCGGATCTGGATTCTCTCACAAAATTAACAATAACTCAATTGCAGCAACAACCACCTCCCCCCCCCCTATTTATAACAAGAGGGGCGGTTGGACACCGGGAGGGAACGGCTATGATTGGTCGATACATTTGAGACCCAAAAACACCAAAATAAAAATCCAATAAAATAATAACGCGACGAGCTGGACGCTCTCGCGGTCTCAGATCGCTGAACCGGTTATCGCCTCCTACACAAATATACAAAAGTAGGCTCCGCTGACGTGCGATCCGAAGTCTGATAATGATCCCCATCACTGATCTTCGCTAGGAAGAACTCAAGTTGTATTTTCCCCTCTTCTATTTATTCTCCAATGTAGTGATAGCAGAGCTCAATATGATTGCTCTTGTTATAGAATACATGAATTTTACATTGGGCTACGACAAATTGATTGTCATAGTTTACCACCCTGGCGTTTTCATCTTCTATGCCAAGTTCTCCTATTAATTTCTTTATCCACAGAGCTCCGCATGCAATGGAGAAGAGTCATATACTTGCTTCTATTGAAGATAACGTGTCTTTGATTTCTAGATGACCATGATAGGTTTTGACCCTGATAAAAGAACATATCCACTAGTGCTATGTCTATCATGGGGGCTGCCGGCCCAATCAGATTCGTTGTAGCCTTGTAGTTTGTTATCCCCTTCTCTTCTATGATATATACCATACTTCTATATCTCTTTGATGTATCTAAGAATTCGTTTAGCCGCTGCAAGATGACTTTTGAGGGGATCACTAACGAATCTGGAAACAAGACCTACAACATTTTGTGAGAAAAATAAGCGAGTCGAGGCTTCTGTACATTTCTTTATTGACTCTCTTCTTTAGGACCTTCGCAGAGTTTTTCTAAGGTTGTCATGGGAGTGTATGTTGGAGTAGAGTCTTGAATCTAGAATTTTTTTAGCAGATCTTCACCATAACGCTCTTGGGATATGAAAATGCATCCCGGTTTTTGCAGGATCTGTAAGCCCAATAAGTATTGCATTAAGCCAAGATCCGTCATTTTGAATTTCTTCGTCATTCATTCTCAAAATTCTTTCACCATTTCTTCGGATGAACCCGTGAGAACGAGATGATCCACATAAATCATAAAATTATCAAGTTAGTGATGGGGATCAGCTGTGTTGAAAGAGCCCAAAGCTTGTATGTATTATTTCCGTATGTAAATACAAGGAGAGAATACAAATATATAGGAGAGAAGAGAGAAGGATAAATCCTATACATGATGTGGGACTAAAGAAGGAGGAGAAATAAAGGGCCACCAAATGGGCCTTTTACATGGGCTTTTCTAACACTCCCCCGCAAGCTGGAGCGTACAAGTCGTAGGCGCCAAGCTTGGATAAGAACTGATAGTATAGCGGCCTGGAGAGGGCTTTCGTCAGGATATCCGCAACTTGGTCGGTAGCAGGAACATGCTCCAAATCTATTTTCTTTGACTGTACCTTTTCCCGGATAAAGTGACAGTCAACTTCGATATGCTTTGTTCGTTCGTGAAAAACCGGATTCTTGGCAATATGGATTGCTGCTTGACTGTCGCAAAATAAGGTTGCCGGAGATGAGAGACGAACACCTAAGTCTCCCAGAAGGCCTTCAAGCCAGGTTAGCTCAGAGACAACAGCAGCCATAGCCCGGTACTCAGCTTCGGCAGAGGAACGCGCAACCACATTCTGTTTCTTGCTACGCCAAGTTATGAGGTGTCCACCAAAATAAGTGCAGAATCCAGTTGTGGAGCGTCTATCATCAATAGATCCTGCGTAGTCAGCATCAGAATACGCGACAAGAGATAGAGATGTGGATGGCTTGTAGACGAGCCCTTGTCCGGGGGCGATCTTGAGGTATCGAAGGATGCGCTCGACAGCTTGAAGATGAGATGTCCGAGGAGCGTGCATGAAACGGCTCACAACTCCTACAGCAAATGAGATGTCTGGTCGAGTCACCGTAAGGTAGATCAGCTTCCCAACCAAGCGTCTGTAATATTCCGGATTTGTAAGTAGCTTGTCAGAGTCAGAGCTATGGGCCGAGAGCTTGTGGTTTGCGTCCATAGGAGTCTCCGCAGGTTTGCACCCAGAATAACCTGCATCACGAAGGAGGTCCATACAGTACTTCCTTTGAGATATCACAAGACCATCAGGGCGTCGGGCGACCTCAAGCCCAAGAAAGTACCGAAGGTTGCCCAGATCTTTGGTTTGAAAGGCAGAATTCAACTGTGCCTTGATCTGTTGTATTCCGGCCGTGTCGTCGCCAGTAATCAGGATATCATCAACGTAGACCAGAAGAATCACAGTCCCAGTTGACCGATGTCGGGTGAAGAGAGAAAAATCAGTCGAGCTCCGAGTGAAGCCACGCACGCGGGGACTGTTTGAGACCATAAATGGATTTTCGAAGATGACAGACCAAAGACTCCCCCGTGGTCTCAAACCCGGGAGGCTGTTGCATAAAAACGGTCTCCTGTAGATCGCCGTGGAGGAAGGCATTCTTGATATCCAGCTGATAAAGAGGCCAGTGACGATGAACAGCCAAGGAGAGAAGAACGCGAACCGTGTTCAATTTGGCCACAGGAGAGAATGTTTCCTCGTAATCAAGGCCATGTTGCTGAGTAAACCCCCGGGCCACAAGACGGGCCTTCAGACGGTCGATAGTGCCATCCGCCGCATGTTTAATGACAAAGACCCATTTGCAGCTAACAGGGGTGTGGCCAGTAGGAAGAGGAACCAGATCCCAGGTCTGGTTAGCCCAGAGAGCCTGCATCTCATCGTGCATAGCAGCCCGCCATCCTGGGTGGTGAAGCGCCTCCTGCACATTGTTAGGAAGAGAAATAGAGGAAAGGGAGGTGGAAAAGGCGTAGTGAGGCGGTGTTAGCCGATGGAGAGAGACGTAGTTGGCCATGGGATGAGCCGTAGAGACGGGAGCGTGATCGACCGCAGCCGAACTATCGCTGGCAGCAGGGAGCTGGGGCACGGGAGCATCCTTGGATGGGCGACGAGAGTAGACACGGATTAGCGGTGGAGGAACCCGAGGAGGAACGGGTGGGGAGGAGGAAGAAGACGGCACAAACGGCGTGACCGGGACAACGGGCCGGGGAATAGATGGAGCAGAAGACGAGGGAGTAGAAGACGAGGAGGTGCGGGGTAAGTGGAAGGGCTGGTCTTCGCAGAAGGTGACATCCGCAGAAACGACCATTTTGCCAGTAGTAGGAGAGTAGCAGACGTACCCCTTTTTAGTGCGGGAGTAGCCAACAAACATATACTTGGCGGCCCGAGGAGCAAGTTTGTCGGAAGGAGGGCCAAGAAGGTGGACATAACAAACACACCCGAAGATCCGTGGTGGGAGAGAGGTGAGAGGGATGGAGGGATAGAGAAGTTGGATGGGCGAGGCAAAGTCAAGGACAGAGGAGGGAAGGCGGTTGATGAGATGACAGGCGGTGGAAACAGCAAAGTTCCAATATTCGGTGGGAACGTGCATTTGGAACATAAGAGAGCGGGCAACGTCGAGAAGATGACGATTTTTGCGTTCGGCCACCCCGTTTTGCTGAGGGGTATACGCACAAGAAGTTTGATGGATGACACCAAAGTCAGTGCAGAGAGTGGAGAAGGCACGACCCGTATATTCCCGAGCATTATCAGTGCGAATGATTTTGAGAGGAGTGGCGAACTGGGTACGCATCTCAAGAAGAAAGGTGCGAAAGACAGAGGGAAGTTCAGTGCGATCATGGAGTAAATAGAGCCACGTTGTACGGGAGTAATCGTCAATGAACGTGACAAAATACCGAAAGCCAAAAATACTAGGGATCCTATAAGGACCCCAAATATCAGAATGAACTAACGATAAGGGAGTAGTACTCCTGGCACATGCTGGGGGGAAAGAGGAACGGTGTTGTTTGTCGTAGACACAAGATTCACAGGAGAACTCTTGTAAAGATATATCAGGAAGAGCCCGCTTGAGAATCGGAAGGGGAGCATGTCCAAGACGGCAATGCCAATCAACAGTAGAGATGGTGGTAGCCGATGTAGAGAGAAGAGTTGGTGGGATATCCAAGATGTACAACCCATTCACCAGCTGCCCCTGACCAATGGTACTTCGGGTGCGGCGATCCTGCATAAGAAAAGAAGAGGGTGAAAAAGTAATACAACAGTCAAGGTCGTGTGTGAGACGACTAACTGATAATAAATTGAAGGGAGACCCCGGAACGTGAAGAACCGAGGAAAGAGAAAGGGTGGGTGTAAGCAGAAGATCAGCGGAGCCAAAGACGGGGAGGGTGTCTCCGTTGGCTACAGTGATGCGAGCAGGATGAGGCAGTTGGAGATACGCTGGGGGCTTCTGGGAGGAGATATGGTGAGTAGCGCCAGAATCAACGATCCAACAAGGATGATGAGAAAGGCAGGTGATACCCTCTGTAGAGAAGGACACAACAGAGGTGACAGCTGAAGCAGCAGGCGCCATGCGGAGAGAACAACCCGCAGCGGTCTGGAGGTCGCGGCGGTCTGGAGGTCGCGGCGGGCTGGAGGTCGCGGCGGTCTGGAGGTCGCGGCGGTCTGGAGGTCGCGGCGAGTTTGAGTGAGGCCGCGGCGAACAGGAGCAGTCCGCGAGAGGAGAGCTCGGGGAGTTGGAAGAGGTCGCAGCTGGTGAGAGCAGAGCTGGAGCAGTTCGCGACAGAGGCCGCGGCGAACTGTGGGCAGGTCGCTGGAAGAGGAGCGCAGTGGATAGGAAAAGGGAGGCCGCAGGAGGTCGCAGGGCGGACATAAAGTGGAGTTCGCAAGAGTCCGCAGGAGTCCGCAGGAGAAAACGGAAGCGGAAGCACGGGTAAGAAGGTGGTCCCACGGAGAGAAAAGGTTAGAAAAGAGAGCGTCCGCAGCGAGAGAGAAGAACGCACAACGGACAAGAAGAGGGTCCGCAGCGGAGAGGAGCAAGCCGCAAGAGATTGCGGAGTTGGTTGAGGGAGTCCGCGAGGGAGCGCGCAACGGACAGATGAGGGAGTCCGCGAGCAAGGAGGCTCGAGCGGATACAAGCAGAGCCCGCAGCGGACAGGAAGGATCGTCCGGAGCGGATGGAGAGAGGTGGGCCCCACGAGTCAGAGCAGAAGATGGCTATAAGAAGCCTGGGGAGGGTGGAACCACGGAGGGAGAGAAGAGGAGCGGAATCAGAAGGGCAGTCCGCACGAGACCGGAGCGGATGCAGGAAGGCAGTCCGCACGAGACCGGGCGGACAGAAGCAGAGGAGCAGTCCGCAGGAGACCGGGCGGACAGAGAAGGGGCAGTCCGCGGCTAGACGAAACCTGGCTCTGATACCATGTTGAAAGAGCCCAAAGCTTGTATGTATTATTTCCGTATGTAAATACAAGGAGAGAATACAAATATATAGGAGAGAAGAGAGAAGGATAAATCCTATACATGATGTGGGACTAAAGAAGGAGGAGAAATAAAGGGCCACCAAATGGGCCTTTTACATGGGCTTTTCTAACAAGCTGCATGGTCGACAGTGGAGAACGGACCACCACTCGGCGGGGTTTGCATTTGTGTACTTAAATAGTAAACATTGATTGAATTGGCGATCTGAGTCTACGAGCGCGTTAGGAGAGCCGTTTTACTATTTCTATGTATTTTCTTTTATTTTGTTTGGACTTCATTTAGTGTTAATTGGACACCGGGTGTAACAGACTAACAACCAATCATAAACGTTCATGTTCGATGCCCAAGTCACCCTTTCATTATAAATAGAGATGATGGCTATCATTTTTGGGTTATTTTTAGCCTTGTGAAGAAATCAAACGTCGGCAATCATATCGCAGTGCGACGCCGCGAGATCCCGGGTTGCAACGTCCCAATTATGTTCAATTCCTCCTAACCCTTTTTTCATAACTCCCACTCACACCTCGCCGCTAACCGCAAATCTCCCGCTCTTTTCATATGTATGTGCATCCCATGAGCACCAACCCTCTCATTCCTTCGGCGAGATCGACAACTGTATCCGCTGATATCTCCTTCATGACTCCAACCCCAGCGGCCACTTCCTTCCCAGTGTCAATCCGATGTAGTTCTCTTCACCGTCAATCCGATGTAGTTGGGAGGACGAATCCTCTGATAAATGATAGGAAGAAGAGGGAGGAGAGAAAACTAAGAGAAGACTTATTAGGAGAAATTAGGGTTAGAGAGGAGGAGAAAGAGAAATACCTTGATAATGATTTGCATAACCCCAAGAAAGGAGGCCCCGGGTATAAATATACACGAGCCCAAGAGGGGGCTGACCGATCCCCCAATGGGGCTGAACCGGATCGGTTCAGCCCCCACCGCCGCCTTTTAGATGAAGGGGGCTGAACCGGATGGTTCAGAACCGTTGCCGCTCGCCGTCTTCTTCCGCCTACGAGCGTAAGTGCGCCCAAAGAACTGTGTCATGTTCGGGGGCATAACATAGACCGACATTAACTTGATATTTCCAACACTCCCCTCAAGCTGGAGGGGAACCCTTCGGCTTGAAAACATCAAGTAAAGGATAAGGAGATAGACGATGAGGGACAAAACATCAGGCAAGCCACCGAGGAGAAATCTAAACCGGGGAATCAAAACGAAGACATCCACACACGACGTAGACCCGCACACGATGCATGTCCCACGCACGACGTGGACTCGCAAGAAATAAGTCAACCAACATCATCAACACACACATGTGGAAGGTAACTTAAGATGTGGGGCTAATCATCAAACGGGTAACCAGTGATAATTCATCAGGGATAATTTGTCAGGGATAATCTGTCGGGAATTATCTGCAAAAAAGAACTGTCGTGTTCGGGGGCGTAACATAGACCGACATTAACTCGATATTTCCAACACTCCCCCTCAAGCTGGAGGGGAACCCTTCAGCTTGAAAACATCAAGTAAAGCATATGGAGATAGACGATGAGGGACAAAACATCAGGCGAAACACCGAGGGGAAATCTAAACCGGGGAATCAAAACGGAGACATCCACACACGACGTAGACCCGGACACGATGCATGTCCCACACACGATGTGGCCTCACAAGAAATAGATCAACCAACATCATCAACACACACATGTGGAAGGTAACTTAAGATGTGAGGCTAATCATCAAACGGGTAATCAGGGATAATTCATCGGGGATAATCTGTCGGGAATTATCCGCAAAAAAGCAGTCCCACATGACACAGTTCCGCACGACACAGTCCTGCACGACACAACCTGTTGAAATTAAGACCACCCCTAACGATCGTACCGCAACACATGTACGGTGTAACAATGGAAAGAAAAATTGGGGAGATGGAAACAACACGCGACATAAACCTAGAGGCTGTGTGGGACTAAGGCGAGAGTCGGGAATACCATCCGAGTAACCTTCGTCTCAAACACTCCCTCTTACGCGGAAAATACATGCATGAAGGCAAACCAAGGCCATACTGAACAACAATCAAACAAGAACAACTAAAGACGCATAAAAACGACCAAAATTTACCATGAAACTTCTTCATCAGCGAGAGATCAACACCCTGGAAGGGGTAGCAGTATCCGGATTTAGTCGAAGCACGAGGGCCAGCAGCTGGAGGCGGCCTGTAACATCGGAAACATGAAGGACAATGGCTGGAAGCAACCGGAACACACCAATCGGGATGAAGGGCAACGACTAGTAGCTTGAGAGATGGCGGTAACATAGAATGAAGCGTAGGCCGACGACAGGAATAACATCTCCAATAAGGCTTTCAGGCTCAAGAAGAGTATCTTATGCTCAAGCGGTGAGCAGATCGAGCGAGGAGATGTAGAAGAGCAGATGATCGAAATCAGCAGACGAGAGCAGCATCGGGATCGTCAATGAAAGCAACAAACATGATCGATAAATTCATCGGTAGAGGGAAGTGTTGTCAAGCACAGAGTAGTTCTTATATGGCGCTCAACATTTTAGCAGTGGAGGAAACCATCGGAACTGAAGCCAGCGACGATAGGAAGGGCGGTCGTGATCGAAGAAGAAGACACCGAAGAGCGTCGATTGGAAGGGTGACAGGAGAAGGAGACTTGACTTCATTGCTCTGGAGCCAGGAGAAAGACGAGTGGCAGACGGTTGCAGCAGCAAGGCGGCCGACGGAAAATGTCGAGGCCAGTGATCTCGAGATCGTCACTAAAGCACACAGGCGAGATTGTCGACAGAAGCAGGATATGGGATTGACGTCGAGACAGAAGTAGATATCGAAGGCAGGATTGATGAAGCAAGCGATCACGAGATTAGCACAATATAAGCAGAATAGTGGAGAAACAACGAAAATGTTCTCGCCTGAGGAGCGAAGGAGGCCGCTTAGGGTTCCGAACGAGGGAATCAGCGAGGATTGAGGAATCATTTTCACAGCTCTAATACCATGTTGAATGAAAGAAAAAGGAAATCACTTGATGATTTTATTCATTTCTCAAGGGGGGATTATATAGGACTTACATGAACTCTTAAAGTTAAAATTGTAATGTGGTACTAAACTCAAGTACACCTAAAGTCTCTAATAGACCGACATTGACTCGATATTTCCAATAAATTTAAAGCCCTTCAAGGGAAGGACACTTTATCTTATTTATTCACTTGAAATTTACGGTGAACATTGGTGTTGTGTTGCAATGCTTATTCTAATTCTACTACTTAATTTAATTCTGAAATAATTCAAACCTTGTACACATCATATTAGTTAGGTTTGTTTGAATCAACCCCACACCACTCACATTGATGTGCATTAATGTCATTCCACTCTCATAACCTACCCTATGTCAGTTAGTTTCTTGTTTTCTTATATAAAGTGAGGCTTCACTTAGGCTTTTATAAACATTGTCAGAAAGTAGATACTTGTTGATGTTGGCATTCTAGGCAAATGGCGCCTACTTGAGTTTGTATAGAGTCATTGTTTTAAATGTCCTCCGACATGTCCGACATGTCTCCCGACATGTCATCTTTTTAGAGGAAAACGATATGTTTTTCTCAAAATAATAGATTATGTCCTTTTGTAAAATATCGGCCAACATGTCTGATCTTTTCTGATATATCAGCCGACACGACTTTTAAATATATCCCCCGCTATTTATTTTATGTTATATTTGCAGACAAATATCATATATTTAAATCACATATGGATATTATATTATGTATGTTTAAATCGATTAAACTTATTATTTCAATTTTTTAACGTTTTATTTTTACAATCAATTTTGTATAATTGTTTCACAAATTTTTAATTTCATATTATAAAAAATAGAAAAATATTTAATACATTTATTAGCTGATTGTTTCATATTTTTAATATAAATTTATAAGTTTGAAAAAACTTATAATAAATTAAGTATTTTTAACTTTTAATTTTTTTAAATTTGCAATAAACTTATTGTTATCAAAATAAAATTAGTGTATAGTATTAAATATATTTTACAATGTATCATTTTGTATTTGTTAATAATATTTTTTCTTAAATACTATTTAAATTTATTTCATAATATAAATGACTCATTTTTTATCTATTTGTTATATTATTTTTCTATTTTTATAACATATAATTATAGTTAGTATACATTAAATAAAAAATTTATTTATAATATATGAAAATCTGATATTTTAAAATATCCCCGACATGTCTCCGACTTCTGACATCCGACATTTAAAAATACAATCTGATATGTGTCCGACATCCGTTATTTAAAATATTGTATAGAGTCTTGTGCAATTTGTAAATTTGTGTAGTTTGAATTAAACTTTGTAGTATTGTGGTTATTGGACATAGGGGTGCAAGCAGTTCGGTTTGGACCCAAACCGAAACAAACAAAAAGGATCAAATATTTTTTACTGAAACCGAACCAAACCTAAACCGATTGGTTCAGTTCAATAATCGGGATGGTTTGGGGTTTTTGATATTATAATAATTTTTAAATCGCAAGATTGATATCATTATTTTTTTTATATTACATGATGTGTAATTATAATTGAAAATGTGATAATTTCAGTTGATTTGTTATTTTAATTTTAGATTTTTTTTATTTTTATCATTCTCAAAAAGACGAAGGTTGTCAAGAAGAACATCCACTAGGCATCAAAGCATTCTTCCTTGATTGTTGTGTTACTTTCTCACGTTGTTCCTTTGTGGTGCAGGATCGACTGACGCAGACTATACTTGGTAGAGGGCAGCTGTCTAATGGGCTATATCTTCTCAACGTTCCTCCCACTGCTCTCACCTCTGCTCTCACCTCTGTCTCCACCACTAATTGGCATCGTCGTCTTGGGCATGCCCCTCTACCAATTCTCAAGAAAGTTCTTCTTACTATCTCTCTCTAAGAGTTCTTTTGTGAATCTTGTATTTTTAGTAAACAACACTGTGTCTCCTTTTCTCCTTCATGTACTCGGAGCGATTCTCCTTTATCCCTAGTACATTCTGTTATCTGGGGACCCTATAAGGTCCCTAGTGTCTTCGGGTATCGGTACTTTGTTACCTTTATCGATAATTACTCGCGAGTTACCTGGTTGTATTTACTTCGTGATCGTACCGAACTCACGACTACGTTCCGTGCGTTTCTTACGGAAACACGCACTCAGTTTTCTACATGTGTCAAAACTCTTCGTACGGACAATGCTCAAGAATATACTGGTCGCACCTTCTTCAATCTGTGTGCTGAGTTCGGTATTATACATCAGACTTTTTGTGCTTATACGCCTCAACAGAATGGCATAGCGGAACGCAAAAAACATCACCTCCTTGATGTGGTTTGATCTCTCATGATCCAAATGCAAGTTCCTCGCCTCTACTAGAACTTTGTCGTCTCTACTGCTTGTCATCTCATCAATCGCATGCTTTCGTCTGTCCTCAACTTTGTGGCACTCATTACTCTCCTTTACCCATCCACAACTCTCTTCTCTCTCACACCTCGTGTGTTTGGGTGTACCTGTTATGTCCACCACTTTGGTCCTTCCAATGACAAGCTCGCCCCTTGTGCTACCAAAGCTATGTTTATTGGGTACTCGAGCACTCAGAAGGGGTATGTCTGTTTTTCTCATACCACTGGTAAGGTGGTTGTGTCTGCTGATGTCTCCTTTCATGAAGACCAACCATATCACACCAGTCCTTCTGATCTTCTTCTTCCTCCTTCGCTACCTCGACCCAACATACCCGTGACATCTCCACTTCCACCACTTCTGCCTACTCCTCTGCTTCGAATTCCCACACCACCACCAGTTCCTTCCAAACCTCCTATCATAAAGGTATACGCTCGTCATCCTTCATGTCCAGATGCCCTAGAGCAGCTTCCCCCTACCGGTGTACTCTCGCGGCCTGTTGATCCGGTAACCTCCTCAACTGCACATCCTATGGCCAATTATGTCTCTCTACATCGGCTCTCTCCGCCCCTTCTTAACTTTGCTCTCTCTCTCTCTCCTCTATCTTTATACCTAACTCTGTGCAGGAAGCCCTCCAGCATCCACGGTGGCGCGCCGCCATGGACGAAGAAATGACGGCTCTATGGGGTAATCACGCCTAGGATCTTGTATCTTTTCCTTTTGGTCACAACAGTGTTAGCTGCAAGTGAATCTTTATTATCAAACATGTTGCGAACGAGACGGTTGATCGCTTAAAGGCTCAGCTGGTGGCTCGGGGCTTTACCCAACAGTATGACCTAGATTATGAGGAAACCTTTTCTCCAGTTGCAAAATTGAATTTCGTTCGGGTTCTGCTCTCCTTAGCTGTTCACCGCCGATGGAATCTTCATCAACTTGATGTCAAGAATGCTTTCTTGAATGACGATCTTCTTGAAACCGTATACATGCATCAACCGCCCGGGTTTGAGATCACGAGGGAGTCTCGTGTATGCATACTTCGCAAATCTATCGATGGTCTCAAACAGTCTCCCCGGACATGGTTTGGGAAATTCAGCAAGGCCGTTCGAGAGGTGGGATTCAAACAGAGCTCTGCAGATTCCTCTCTCTTCACTCGTCACCGGTCAACTGGGACCATAATACTTCTGGTTTATGTAAATGATATTCTGATCATTGGTGATGACTCAACCGGGATACAACATGTTAAGCAACATCTATACTCTATCTTCCAAATCAAAGACCTGAGAAATCTTCGATACTTTCTTGGACTGGAGGTAGCTCGACGACCTGATGGCTTAGTCTTATCTCAGCGTAAGTATTGCATTGACCTTCTGCAAGATGCCGGCCTCTCGGGGTGTAAACCTGCGGATACCCCGATGGAAGTCAACCACATGTTGTGTGCTCAGGGATCTGAGGAGGGCTCTCTACTTTCAAATCCAGAATACTATTGTCATCTTGTGGGAAAATTGATCTATCTAACCGTCACAAGACCAGATATATCATTTGCGGTTGGTGTGGTAAGTCAGTTTATGCATACCTCACGGGTCTCTCACCTTCAGGTTGTGGAGCGCATTCTCAGGTATCTGAAGACTTCTCCTGTGTGAGGACTAGCGTACAAACCATCCTCTTGTCTTTCTTTTATTGCATACTCAGATGCGGATTACGCAGGCTCGTTGGATGATCGACGGTCTACAACTGGGTTCTGTACTTACTTTGGAGGAAATTTTATCACATGGCGGAGTAAGAAACAGACAGTTGTTGCTCTCTCGTCTGCTGAGGCTGAGTACCGTGCAATGGCAGTTGTTACTTCTGAACTAACTTGGCTGGGAAGTCTCCTAGGAGATTTGGGAGTTAAATTGTCCTCACTCCAACTCTGTTTTGTGACAGTCAAGTTGCAATACACATTGCAAAGAATCTGGTGTTCCATGAGCGGACTAAACATATTGAGGTTGATTCACTTCGTTCGAGAGAAGGTCCAATCAAAGGAGCTGAAGCATGAACATGTTCCTGCATCTGGGCAAGTTGTTGACATCCTCACCAAGGCTTCACCTCGCAAGTTGTATTACCAGTTCTTGTCCAAGCTTGGTGCCTACGATTTGTACACTCTAGCTTGCGGGGGAGTGTTAGATGACATAGGAAAGATAATTGTAAAGGCCCAATTATAGGCCCATTTCCTTCTTCTCCTTTAGTCCCACATCTCTTGTATAGGATTGTTCTCCTTCTCTTCTCCTATATATTTGTATTCTCTTGTATTTGAAAAATGAAGAAGTATATACAAGATTCGCTCATTCCTTTCTACAAATATTACTATAACACATCATATCATTCTTCTGCAGAAATTTCACCATTCACAGCCATGTATGGCCGCAAACCACCATATTTTGTAAATTATTTTTCTGTTGATTGAGGTCTACAAGTCGTTACTGCAGAATTAAATGATCGCGACCTACATTTAACATAGTTAAAAACTAATCTATTACAAGTTGAATACAAATTAAAAACTTCCATAAATACTAAGAGAATTGAATGCATTCTTCTAGCCCAGGGACCTGGTTCTCCTCAAGCTTCACCAATAGAAACAGATGTCCTTGCATGAGTTGTCCTTGCATCACAAATAATGCACACGTGTTAGTCTCAAATACTATGGCCCTTTTAAAATTTTGGAATGCATTGGACCCCCTGCATGCAGGTTAATGTTACCACCTAGTACTAGATCCACCCTGTCTTCCATTCTTCCCTCCTGAAACCATATTTTCCCTCTGGATCAGATAAAATCCAAGATTTACCACAAAATCTTTAATAATAAACCTATTCATGAGATTTTGTTAGTCGTAGCAGAACAGATTATCTGGATTAAAGGAAAACTTGTGCATCAAATGCTACTACAACGGAAGCAACTAGCACTTGAAGATAGTTCATGGAAAGATATTGATACTCCTGATCCACAAGTATGCAAGAAATTTAATTTACTTTCACCTTCTAACACATTGTTTTCAGGAACACGCTTCCGCATCACGCAACCCACAAGCAGCTAATGACCTTCACTCATCGCTTTGAGAACGTACCAGATTGACAGACTCCACACGATTTTAGGCCATGAATCATCAACTCAAGGATTTCACCCAGCCAAAACAGGCTACGGTTACTATGCAACCTATGTCCCTCTGATCTATGATTTCAAATAAACCAACACTCAACTGATAGCACAAGGATAAGGACGTATTTGTCGGCACCTCGTCGCTAGCGGTACTTCAGTTTTCTCCTCCACAAAATTGGAGGAACACTTCCTCACCTGCTCGGGATCCAGTTGTTGCGACATTTTTACGAAGATCTCCGTCCACCTCCTTAGTAGGATGATGTCTAAGATCCGTCTACCTCGCATCTTTCGGTGACCACGTTCCCAGATCCCTCGACCAAGTCGCCATACACTAAACCTCCCGGTGATTTCTCCTTTGTACCGTAGCAATGCTTATCTCTTATGACTACATAAATTGCCACACTGCAATGAAATCATTATTATTAATGCTACTCGGAAGGCCACACTGAGATGCAATGTGGGGTGAGGAACAAGTCAGCTATCTAATGGAAGATGTTGAAGATCCGTCCACCTCCTTAGTAGGATGATGTTGAAGATCCGTCTACCTCCTTAGTAGGATGATGTTGAAGATCCGTCTACCTCGCATCCTTCGGTGACCACGTTCCCAGGTCCCTCGACCAAGTCGCCATACACTCAACCTCCCAGTGATTTCTCCTTTGTACCGTAGCAATGCTTATCTCTTATGACTACATAAATGGCCACACTGCAATGAAATCATTATTATTAATGCTACTCGGAAGGCCACACTGAGATGCAATGTGGGGTGAGGAACAAGTCAGCTATCTAATGGAAGATGATAACTCCTATTTGATGGGACATGAATTGCATTATTACTTTATTTACTGCATTTCTATTAATATTTTGTAGCGCATGAGTCCACACATATTTTCCCTTTACTTTTTGTGTATATGTATGTTTTGTATCGCGCTTGCGCAACGATCGTACGTCTTATCAGTGTGACTGATCAATAAGACCATGAATGAAAAGGTTCGTCAAATTAAGATTAATGTTACTTTGGGCAAGCAAGATAATAAAATTATTAAATATTATTAAATCTAAAATTAACAGTTTTAAGAAGTTATTTTGGGGAATATCAAACCCCTTTAATCTATACTTTATTTCATTTAATGTCTTGAAGCCTCTTAAATCATTCTAAAGTCAAACAGTCGGCCATCCCCTTTATTTTATTTTATTTTTCCACTTTGAAACCCCTCTCATTTAACACCCATAAAAGCCACAAATCCTTTAGAAAAGAAAATCTCATCCCCAATCTCTTTAAAAAAAGTTGTCGGTCTAGATAATAGGGCATGCGGGTTAGAATCAAGTAGAGGCTTTTCTCCTCTACTCGGTATTACTCGCGACGCCCACGCCCAGATCTCCTCCCGACGCTTGGAGGCTTACCTCCACGCACCGCCGCCGCCAGAGAGTATCTCCGACCTCGATGCCCCTTCCTTTGCCTACCATCGATCTGTACGTTGAGGACGGGTCCGACCTTCTCAGCTCCAACGCCTTCAGTTGCTTGGAGCCCTCGTATTGAGCCCTGTAACAGCCACCAAAGATCTCTCCATCTAAATACCAGTCACAACACAATCTCTGGCCATCGGCGGCCAGATCCCCGACAATTCTGGCCCAAGGCTGTGACTTTTTGTGGTCATGACTGTCCACCAAGTCTTCTTCCTCTATTCCAGATCTAGGCCAAGTGGTCGTTGCCCCTTTGTTCCTCTACCACACAGCTAGATATTGCCATTCTCACACAATGTTGGTATGATTCTCACCTCATCTCATGTCTCAATTACTATTAAGTCAAGTTTTCATGGATGTATGTGGTTGTTTTAGAAAATCCAGAGCTTACTTGCCCAAAATTAACCTAAGTTTTGTTTGTCATTAATTTGTTATCCTTATTATCATTTTCTCACATTGAGATGCTTGTGGGTGAATCTGTCTAATTGTTAATTATGTACAAATTGATTATCAACTGATATTACTCGTGAAAATTTTGATAGCACCGCCTAATTTAAAACAATCACAACCTCTAACTTTTTTTTAAAATCAATTCTTTGATTTTAGTATGCATCACTATTGTAGGAAGACAATGGCCAATAGGAATGTAATATTAATTGCAAAGACCAATTGTAACGATCATAAGGCGATACAGATTCGCCGGAGAGATCGGCGGCGCTAAATATAAAGGTAAAACACGAGAAGAAAGCACATAGGAGGAAAGAACGGAGGAGAGAGACACATCAAGGGAAAGAGACGAAGGAAACTTAGACGAAGGCTGAAGAAAGATCAAAGGAGAGAGACGAAGGGGAAGAGAGAGGAATTCAGAGCAACTCTATAAGAACTATCTTCTACATTTCTTCCATAATATCTCATTACAACCCATTAGGCTATATTTATAGTCTTCAGACATAGAACAAGAATCAATTACTATTTAAGGACAAATATACCACAATATACTAATCATGCAACACCAATTTTGTAGAAGTCTATAAATATGACTAGAGAAAGTATTAAGGATTATTGATTCATTTTTTAATAAGAATGAATAGTATTTTTTTGCATTTTCGCCTCTCTCTATCTCTCTCTTTTTAATCTCTCCTCCTTGTCAATCTAGGGAATTGTCCTAGTTCTATCCACTGAGCTACAATTTATTACCAGGGCACCAACCTGCCTATTCAGTAAAAAAGGCGAAGATCGATTTGTATTCAATCAAACTAACAAACAAAACTGCAGATCATAACTCCACAAATTCACACCATGCCAATCAAACTTAACACAACAACAAAAACGAAAATAAAATAAAACAGTTTGTATAGAGAGCACTGAAAAAAATGATTACAATATGCAAAATCAATGCTCATTAAGCTTGAACATGGGAACAAAACTAAAAATAACGGGTTCCCCCAGATGATTAAAGGTTTAACAGGGCAAGAAGAGGAAGGATTGATTACCAGGGCACCAGCTAAGATTTTGTATTTGGATCCTTATTAGCCAGGAAAAGAAGCATCTTGATCCCGGAGTTCTCTGACGTAAACTTCTCAAAAACAACCTCAAAATCGGACGACTTTGCTTCCACAATCGTCTTCAGAGGCATTTTTCCTCTCTTTTCCTTATTGGATGTATGAGGGCAACAATCTGAAGAAATTTTATATAGATTTCACTAGATTTAAATACATGATCAAAACAACAACATCATCATCCTTACAATCAAAAAAATTATCCCAACTTGTTGAGGTTAGCATTGTGATTCATTACTTTTCTAATTGTTCGTGTTGAGTGATGCCCGAAGTGAGAAAAAACAGTCTAAACAAATCAACTTTAACGTACTACCATGCATCTACCCCACTACCCTTTCTCCTGCATAATCATTTGATGCCAACTCAATATAATTGTCTAACTGATGTATTTTTATGTCAAAACCACAAATCCATCTTAGTGTCCTCATCTCTACCAACATCAACCTAACAGCAATTTTATAAAAGTAATATGTAAGTCTTCAATGCATGCTCTTGTCACATAGTACTCTGACGCATATTTTTCATTTTAACAGACCAACTGATGCGGAGCAGAAACGAGCACGAGCTTTGGGCCCGTTCGGGGCTGATTTGACGACTTACCATATATGGCGTGCACGGATCGACGATCGGACTCCGCGGTTGCGTCCGTCACGTCGCCGCGAGTCAAAAACATATATTAGTTTATTTTTTTTGAGTTTATTTTCATGTATTAAGTGGCCGATCCCACCGGCCAATCATAGTCGTTGATGGTGAAGCCCTAATTTGTTCTCTTCTTATAAATATTGGTCTAAGTGGCTGAACCAAGGCATTGCAGATTTTGGAGACATTGAATCCCGGAATCCCGCGATCCCTCCCCGGTGCCGACGTCGTGAAACCCTATGTGACGACTCCTAGGCCTCCAAACTCCTCCCCAAGGTAATCCCTACCTCTACCTTCATTTTCCACGCCTCAAACCATCGTTTCACCCGCTGCAGCCCGCCATTCCAGCTCCCGGAAAACAAAAGGCCTGCTGCCCCTTTTCCGCCGCCCAACCCGCCTCCTCCCCTCAAACCCGCCGCCTCTCCACCGCCGCTACAGGGCCGCCTCCACCTCTTGTCCCCTCCCCAGTGCTGGCCGACCAGCCCTCATCTCTTACCAAATTCGGCCACCCCAAGGGCCTCTTTGCCCTAGCCGACTACCCCCACATATCCCCTCTGTGGATCCACCATCCTAATAGCCCAAAAATTCTATATCAGTCCAGATCTAGGATTATAGCCACCCGATCAGTTATTTTCACCGCACAAACTTTCCATTTTTGTCCGGATCCGACCCTAAATAGCGGATCTACCCACCCCCACGGCCCGGATCTACTTATTCGTGGCCGCATCCACCATTTTTTTGTCTGTTCGCACCGTTCTCCGCTGAGGGCAGCAACCGTCACCGTCGCCTCGCCACTGATTCCATCTCCGATCGCCGATCTACACATTTGGCCCTCCAAATCTTCAGTGCTTCGGTTCAGCCTTCTACTTTGTGAGCGTTTGCATTATTGTACTATTTGATTCACATTTGCATTTGCTAATTTATCATATCTTGTTGCGATTTTTGTTTGTGGAAATTTGTTTTTGTGCACTAATAACTTGCAGGATGGGGCATTCGCCGCGCGCTTTGCTTTGGCCCTCCGAGCGGAGGAAAGTCATTCCAATTGCCTAAATAAATAATTGCTTTTTTATTCAAATATTTGTGTGGTGCTAAAACTTACATTGTTTAAATTATTTGTCAAATATCGGTCATTGCATTACATGTAAAGTTGGATTAGCGTGTCACCCTGGCACGATCACCTAGCGTTGTAGGTTTTGTGCACCACTAGCCTACCCCTACATCATTTTGGTATCAGAGGGAGGTTAGGCCATTTGCATGCTTTGTAGTGGTAGGTCATAATGAGTCTTTAGGTTCATCCATGACTAATTATTGTCGTCGTTCCTCTCCTCATTTTGGAGATTCTGAGTCTGCCTATACCAAATCTCATAGAGCGACTTCAGAGAAATCTTCACGTTATCATGATGATTATTATCGTCTGCGGCACACCACTTCTCGAGATCGTGTCGACCCACCGACACAACCTCACTATGCCAGAGACGATCAGTATGATGATTGTCGTCGTTCATATCCTTGCACGTGAGCGAATCATGTTGATCCTTTGACTCGACTCGATTACCTTAGGGATGGCTATTATGAGGATCGTCAATTTGAGAGAGATCTTGAGAGTCAGTTTCGTACAGTTTTTCCTTCCTTTGACGGCTCATCGAGACCCGAGTCTTTCAGTTATTGACTCGTGGATATTGAGTATTATCTTGATCATTTTGAGTTATTCGGTGAGCGTCGCGTTAAGTTTGCGAAACTTAGACTTTTAGATCAGACAAGGGCATATTGGGCTAGCGTTGAGAGGACCCGCGAGCGAGATCGTCTTCGTCGCATCACTAGTTGGATGGACATGAAGCGTACATTGTGTCAGAGGTACCTACCTTCATCATATCGGAGTCGCTTGCTCGACCAATTATTTTCCCTTCAACAAGAATCCATGTCTGTCGCTGAGTACAGGGATTGCTTCGATGAGTTGGTAGTGAGGAGCGATATCCGAGAGGAGTCAGCCATGACCACTTTCAGATTCCGGTCTGGGCTTCGATCTGACATTCGTACTAAGGTGGTTTATCATAGCTCGAAGTCCCTCAAGGAGGCGTATCAGTTTGTCCTTCATTACGAACAATCTTTGAGATTCGCCAGAGTTGGTCGGTTGGACCCTCACCTTGACCTCCGCAGTATGAGTCCTTCTCATACTGAGATCACCACGGTGCCTACCACTGTCCTACCGCCCACGACGGAAGTGATACCTGATACAGATTGCTCTCACCCCAGCGAGATGCTTAGCTCCGTTAGTGACCTATCTCTTGTTTCTGACCCGTCTCTTGTGACTCCGACGGAGGGTGAGCCTGAGCGACCTATTGAGTCTGCAGTGTTGTGCCCCTCACCCACACCTCTACTTTTGGCATGTCCGGGGTTGATTGACACTCATACCCTAGACTCATGTCTTGACACCGCACCTGCAGATCCATTCTTGAGTGTAGGTCTATGTCACTTTTCCCTTGGCATTACCCTGAGCCACGTTACAATCGAGAGCTCAGAGCTTGAGGTTGATCTCGTAGTGGCTATGTCACCCATGCACAGGGACACTACCCCTTTCGATTGTACTCATTGGGAGGACCTTGACCTTAGTGACGAGCCCTATAACGATCCCCCTATTGAGCCTCCCGATGATCTGCCACATCTTGGTGAGGTTGAGACTCGGGTGAGCCACTCAGGTATGGCGTCTCTTTCATTATCATCTCTGGCCTTGCCCCAGAGCGGGGACCTTGAGTGGAGCATGACATATGTAGGACCTACCTTGAGTCCACTTGAGTATACTCATATTGTGAGGACCTACCTTATGATGCCTCACACTCTGGATGAGTGTTGGGACACGCCACCCGCTGAGCCACCCGATTAGTTCTTTCTTGTCTGAGACACTCACCATATTTTAGAGTCACGACTTCTAGTCGGTGCACACGATTTTCACTCAGGTGGTCGTCTCCTTTGTGATGACTTTTCTTACACATCTCTTGCGGACCCCCCCTGATGCGCTACGTTTCCCGAGAGACATTTGGCTCTTTACGAGCCCGTATTTGAGTATAGTTGTCTCTCACGGTCATCTGAGCACTCGTCACACACATGATGAGTTTGTCTACACTCCACCGAAAGAACCTCCTGATAGGCCACCATATTTTAAAGACATCTCAGACATTATTAGATTTTCCTATAATAAGTATATCATGTCCGTCGTGTTGTCTTTGCATCATTTGCATTACCTGCATGAATCTGCTGAGTCTTTTACACGACATTTGCATGACTTGCATGAGTCGGTCCGCCGACGAATAATAACAAGCAATGAAAATTATAAAGCTCATACAGATAAGAGAAGACGAGAACGAATATATAATGAAGGCGAAAGGTTAATGCTACGAATCCGCCCCGAGAGGCTCCCTTCGGGGCCTGCCAAGAAGTTAAGCGCTAGGCGAATGGGTCTGTACTCTGTTATTAGTTGCATTGGGACAAATGCCTACCGACTCGATATCCCGGCTAGTATGGAAATTCACCCGGTGTTTAATGTTGAGGATCTGACTCCATACTACGAACCTCACGAGTATGTGGACCCGAGCAGTGGAGATACCCAGCCACCCCCACCCCCACTGTCGTTACCTTACCACCCTCATACGTCACCACCGTCTGATGGCCACCCCAGCTCACCCACTGTTGACATCCACCCACCTGGGGACTCGTCTTCTCTGGTTTCACCACCGGTACCACCGATCGCACCGGGACCAACCTTTCGAGAGATGAGAGATGAGAGCATCACAGAGTTCAGATTCCACCAGTTTGTTCCTACTTCAGATGGGTCGCGTTGTCGCAACTTGGTACATTGGCGGGGCCGCCCCGACGCAGTTGACGCTAGTGTACAACCCCGTATTCGCAGAGTGGGGGTCCTCCCGGCAGGCACAGGATCAGGTATGAATTTTTAAGCTTTTGTGTGGTCTGCACTCTTGGTGGCCAATTTAGGCCTAGCCCTTGGAATGTACTAGTAGGGGGAGGAAAAATCTGCCTCCCCCCCCCCCCCGGTGAGCCCTTTTTGGGAGGGCGGGTGCGGCAAGTTGGCGGACACCCGCTCCGGCGTGGTAGGTGCGAGGTAAGAGCAGCGGGACCGGCCGGAGGCCGGGTTCTCCCCCTGCCCGCGGCCGGGCGGGGCGAGACCAGCCCGGGGCCGGATTCTCCCCCTGCCCCGCGGCCTGGCGGGGCGAGACCGGCCGATTCCCGGGTCTCGCCCCTGCCCTACGGCCTGGCGGGGGAGAGACCGGTCGAGGTCGGGGTCTCGCCCCTGCCCCGCGGCCTGGCGGGGCGAGACCGGCCGAGGCCCGGGTCTCGCCCCTGCCCCGCGGCCTTGCGGGGCGAGACCGGCCGAGGCCCGGGGTCTCACCCCTGCTCCCTGCTCCCCAGTTCTTCGGGATTCGCCCATGCGCTCGGCCCCTAGGTGGAGGAGTGGGGTGGTTTAACCCCCACTCCCCTCAGGCGTTCGGGGAAGGTAAGGGGGATGGTTTAGCCTCCTTTTCCCCCAGACCTCTTTTGGCCGTATTTTTACCGTTTTACCCTCGGGGTGGAATTACCTCTTTGCCCCCCGGTGTGAGTGTTTTCTATTGGCCCAAGGCCTATTTGGCGTAAGGGTATTTCTGACATTTTGGTCCATGGAATTGGGAAAACTATAAATAGACCCTTAGGGGTCCCTTGGAGAGCATTGCATTTTCAGCCACAAAACCTCTTTACTTTCTTCCTCCAAGGCACCTAGCTCAGCATTGGCTAGGGAGGGGGAGACTTCAAAGGTCTTCCGGGTGTGAGGTGGGACCTTCACGCTAGAGCCGAGAGTCTGTTCCTTGTCTCCCAAGTCTTTGGTCTGTGACGTTTCCCCCCGAGTGTAGTAGGTGTGAGGTCACCCCTCTTTTGGGACCCCGAACTCCACAGAGGTCAATTTTGGCTTCAACACTTTTCGTGCGGTGAGCGTGGAGAGTGACTAGCACAGAAGATCTCGGGAGAGTGTCATGACTGGAGGTCAGGGAGGTAGTGATGATCTCGGCGAGCTCCCAAGCCCAGGACCCTTTGTGTGGACGCAAGAGTTCATGACCTCCATCCAGGGCATCATGGAGATGCTACGAAGCATTGCTCCTCAGGGTGGCAGCTCCACCCCGACTCCCCAGGAGCTAGTTTCCCCCCCCCCTCTCGACGAGATGACCCCAGCAGGGGGAGAAGGAAGCGTACCAGGAAGAAGGCCCGGGAAGGAGAGGATGGGAGATGGGGTCGAGAGGGACTCACCGGCCGGGAGTTGTTCTCCAGCCCGGCGAGTGCCAACCTCCCAGGCGAGCAGGTCGCGCGAGTAGAGGTGGCGAGACCACCCCTTAGGGGGTCACCCTTCAGCGAGCTGATCATCTCAGCTCCCATTCCTGAGGGGTTCAGAGAGCCCGACATGGCCTACTATACCGGGAAGGATGACCCCGTCCAGCACCTGCAGTGGTTTGAGAATGTCGTCTCCATCAGGCCAATGACGGATGCCTTCAAGTGTCGCATCTTTGCGATCACATTGAAGGAGAAGGCAAGGGACTGGTTTCATCAACTTCCCTCTGAGGTCGATCTATGGGTTCGAGGACTTGAGTCGGAGCTTTCAGCTTCGCTTCTCCACCTCCAAGAAGAGGAAGAAGAGTCTTGAGTCCATCTTCCTGATAAGGCAGGGGGCCGAGGAGTCGCTGGCCCGTTACGTTGACAGGTTCCAAGAAGAGATCCTGGATGTCCAGGAGATGCAAGGGTATGCCCTCCAGATGGCGTTCACGGTAGGGTTGCGTGAGGGGTTCTTCAAGATGAGCCTGACTCGAAAGGCCCCCCTTTCCTTTGAGGAGCTGATGGAAAGGGCAGCTGAGGAGATAGCCATGGAGACGGCCAACCCGGCATTTGTCAAGAAGTTGGCAAAGCTAACAGAAACGGAGTCAAAGGAGCAAGGTGGCTCAAGGCATCAAGAAGGAAGAAGGAGAGAGGAGCAGACAGCTCAGGGGTTCCAGGGATAGGAGGGTCCGGAACCAGGCTGGAGGCAACAGGGAGGACCTGCCCAGGGTCCAGGAAGAGCTCTCATCCAGGGCGGAGGGAACTTTCATGGGGGGCCAAGGGAGGTTCAACTTCCAGAGGCAAGCCCCAAGATAGCTCTTACCCCTGCCGCAACAAGCCTTGGCGATAGGAGGGGGAAGAGGTAACAGGAGAGAACGCCCAGTCGAAGGCGGGGAGGAGCGCTACCGTACTGTGACTTCCATCAGGTGGAGGGGCACGCCACGGCTACCTGCCCCGAGTTCCTGGAAGTGAGGGGGGCGAGAGGCTCTGCCCAGCAGCAGCAACCGGTGCAGGTTGAGGAGGTTCCACCCAGAATAGGGAGGATGACATATGTGAGGACCGGGTCGATGTCGGACCCCGAGGCGGTATAGCGGCGATCCATGGTGGAGTGGAGATCGAGGCCACTCGGAAAGCAAGCCTCCATGTCATGTACCGAAAGAGCATCGCCTCAACATCCCAGACCCCCCCCCCAGGAGGAGAAGATCACCTTCTCGGTGAAGGACATGCCAGATCATGAGGATCCGTTCTGCGATGCGCTAGTCATCCAGACGGTCATCGAGGGCTACACCGTCTCCAGGATCTTGGTTGACAACGGGAGCTCCGTCAACGTCGTCTTCAAGAAGGCGTTTGACGAGATAAAGGTGGAGTCAAGGAGGGTGTTGGCCTCAGACGGACCCCTGTTCGGATTTTCAGGAGAGAGAAAGGAGGTTGAAGGCGGAGTAGGACTCCAAGTGAAATTGGGAGGGACTTCGAGGAACTGTCGGTTCGTCATAGTTGACGCGCCGAGCAACTACAACGTCATCTTTGGAAGGCCCCTCATCAGCGCCTTCTGTTGCGTGTCATCATCGTTCCACCAGTGTCTCAAGTTCAGCTCAGGAGGGATCCAGGTCAGAGTCAAGGGAGACTCCAGAATGACAAGGCAATGTTATGTCACGGCCGTCAACACCATCTCTTGGTTGGCCAAGGCAGAGGAGATGGAGAGGATCATGGAGAGCCTGAGCAGGATGAAGGTCTCCGAGGGGAAGGATGACGGCCATCGTGCCCAGACCGCCTGAAGAAGCTTCGCCTTGGCAGAGTCCTGTATTTTTCTTATGTTGTAGTGAGTCCAGCCCCCGACCAGCTGAGTCAGAGGGATCATGTAACCCATATTTTTCCCCGTTTGAGGATGTCGGATTTGGTAGAGATCAAGTGACACACCTAGCCCCACCCCCGAGAGGATCTCCTCATCCAGGCTCCCACTAGCTGGATGGGTAGAATGTGCCTCGGGGAGATCAAGCCACACCCCCGAGAGGATCTCCTCATCCAGGCTCCCACTAGCTGGATGGGTCGAATGTGCCTCGGGGAGAGAAAGCCCCACCCCCGAGAGCATCTCCTCATCCGGGCTCTCACTAGCTGGATGGGTCGAATGTGCCTCGGGGAGATCAAGCCCCACCCCCGAGAGAATCTCCTCATTCAGGCTCCCACTAGCTGGATGGGTCGAATGTGCCTCGGGGAGATCAAGCCCCACCCCCGAGAGGATCTCCTCATCCAGGCTCCCACTAGCTGGATGGGTCGAATGTGCCTCGGGGAGAGCAAGCCCCACCCCCGAGAGGATCTCCTCATCCAGGCTCCCACTAGCTAGGTGGGTCGAATGTGCCTCGGGGAGATCAAGTCTCACCCCCGAGAGAATCTCCTCATCCAGGCTCTCACTAGCTGGATAGGTCGAATGTGCCTCGGGGAGATCAAGTCCCACCCCCGAGAGGATCTCCTCATCCAGGCTGCCACTAGCTAGATGGGTCGAATGTGCCACGGGGAGAGCAAGTCCCACCCCCGAGAGGATCTCCTCATCCAGACTCCCACTAGCTGGATGGGTCGAATGTGCCTCGGGGAGAGAAAGCCCCACCCCCGAGAGGATCTCCTCATCCAGGCTCTCACTAGCTGGATGGGTCGAATGTGCCTCGGGAAGAGCAAGTTCCAACCCCCGAGAGGATCTCCTCATCCAGGCTCCCACTAGCTGGATGGGTCGAATGTGCCTCGGGGAGATCAAGTCCCACCCCCGAGAGGATCTCCTCATCCAGGCTCTCACTAGCTGGATGGGTCGAATGTGCCTCGGGTAGAGCAAGTCCCACCCCCGAGAGGATCTCCTCATCCAGGCTCTCACTAGCTGGATGGGTCGAATGTGCCTCGGGGAGAGCAAGCCCCACCCCCGAGAGGATCTCCTCATCCAGGCTCTCACTAGCTGGATGGGTCGAATGTGCCTCGGGGAGAGCAAGCCCCACCCCCGAGAGGATCTCCTCATTCAGGCTCTCACTAGCTGGATGGGTCGAATGTGCCTCAGGGAGAGCAAGTCCCACCCCCGAGAGGATCTCCTCATTCAGGCTCCCACTAGCTGGATGGGTCGAATGTGCCTCGAGGAGAGTAAGCACTCATTTGCTCCGATGACGGTCCCGCTGTCAGGCTCTCACTAGCTGACAGGGCAGGCGTACCTCTCGTGGATGCCTAGTGTTTTTTACCCGAAGGGGGTCTCGCCACCCAGACTCCCATCAGCTGGCATAGCAGGTTGACCCCTCCGGCAGGTTTAGTGTTTTTACCTGGAGGGGGTCTTGTCACCCAGGCTCCCATCAGCTGGCATGACAGGTTGACCCCTTCGGGAGGTTGAGTGTTTTTTACCCGGAGAGGGTCTCGCCACCCAGGCTCCCATCAAGCTGGCATGGCAGGTTGACCCCTCCGGGAGGTTCAGTGTTCTTTACCCGGAGGGGGTCTCGCCACCCAGGCTCCCATCAAGCTGGCATGACAGGTTGACCCCTCCGGGAGGTTCAGTGTTTTTTACCCAGAGGGGGTCTCGCCACCCAGGCTCCCATCAAGCTGGCATGGCAGGTTGACCCCTCCGGGAGGTTGAGCGTTTTTTACACGGAGGGGGTCTCGCCACCCAGGCTCTCATCAGCTAGCATGTCAGGTTGACCCCTCCGGGAGGTTAAGAGTTTTTTACCCGGAGGGAGTCTCGCCACCCAGGCTCCCATCAGCTGGCATGACAGGTTGACCTCTCCGGGAGGTTAAGCGTTTTTTACCCCGAGGCCGTTTCGTCACCCAGGATCCCATTAGCTGGCTTGACAGGTTGACTCCTCGGGGAGGCCAAGTATTTTCGGCTCTAAGTAGATCACTCAGCGAATACGTTGGGTTGGATGTTTCTTTCCGAGTTTCTGTCAAACTCGAAAAGAGCGGGGATCGTTTACAACCCTGTATTCGCAGAGTGGGGGTCCTCCCGGCAAGCGCAGGACCAAGTATGAGTTTTAAAGCTTTTGGTGTGGTCTGCACTCTTGGTGGCCAATTTATGCCTAGTCGTTGGGATGTACTAGTAGGGGGAGGAAAAATCCCCCCCCCCCCGGTGGCCCCTTTTTGGGAGGGCGGGTGCAGCAAGTTGGCAGACACCCGCTCCGGCCTGGTAGGTGCGAGGTAAGAGCAGCGGGACCGGCCGGAGGCCGGGTTCTCCCCCTGCCCGCGGCCTGGCGGGGCGAGATCGGCCCGGGCCGGGTTCTCCCCCTGCCCCGCGGCCTGGCGGGGCGAGACCGGCCCGGGGCCGGGTTCTCCCACAGCCCCGCGGCCTGGCGGGGCGAGACCGGCCCGGGGTCGGGTTCTCCCACAGCCCCGCGGCCTCGCGGGGCGAGACCGGCCCGGGGCCGGGTTCTCGCCCTGCCCCGCGGCCTGGCGGGGCGAGACCGGCCCGGGGCCGGGTTCTCGCCCTGCCCCGCGGCCTGGCGGGGCGAGACCGGCCCGGGGCCGGGTACTCGCCCCTGCCCCGCGGCCTGGCGGGGCGAGACCGGCCCGAGGTCGGGTACTCGCCCTGCCCCGCGGCCTGGCGGGGCGAGACTGGCCCGGGGCCGGGTTCTCGCCCTTGCCCCGCGGCCTGGCGGGGCGAGACCGGCCCGGGGCCGGGTTCTCACCCTGTCCCGCATCCTGGCGGGGCGAGACCGGCCCGGGGCCGGGTTCTCGCCCCTGCCCCGCGGCCGCGGGGCGAGACCGGCCGAGGCCCGGTTGTCGCCCCTGCCCCGCGGCCTGGCGGGGGGAGACCGGCCGAGGCCGTGGTCTCGCCCCTACCCCGCGGCCTAGCGGGGCAAGATTGGCTGAGTCCCGGGTCTCGCCCCTGCCTCGCGGCCTGGCGGGGCGAGACCGGCCGAGGCCCGGGGTCTCGCCCCTGCTCCCTGCTCCCCAGTTCTTCGGGATTCGCCCCTGCGCTCGGCCCCTAGGTGGAGGAGTGGGGTGGTTTAACCTCCACTCCCCTCAGGCGTCTGGGGAAGATAAGGGGGGTGGTTTAGCCTCCTTTTCCCCCGGACCTCTTTGGTCGTGTTTTTACCGTTTTACCCTCGGGGTGGAATTACCTCTTTGCCCCCCGGTGTGGGTGTTTTCTATTGGCCCAAGGCCTATTTGGCGTAAGGGTATTTCTGACATTTTGGTCCATGGGATTGGGAAAACTATAAATAGACCCTTCGGGGTGCCTTGGAGAGCATTGCATTTTCAGCCACAAAACTCCTTTGCTTTCTTCCTCCAAGGCACCTAGCTCAGCATTGGCTAGGGAGGGGGAGACTTCAAAGGTCTTCCGGGTGTGAGGTGGGACTTTCACGCTAGAGCCAAGGGTCTGTTCCTAGTTTCCCAAGTCTTTGGTCCGTGACGTTTCCCCCCGAGTGTAGTAGGTGTGAGGTCACCCTCTTTTGGGACCCTGAACTCCATAGAGGTCAATTTGGTCTTCAACAGCTAGGATACTTGCAATAGAGCTTGATCGATTCGCCCCTGGACTTCGACTTCAGCACGACTGTCTCCATTCACCGGAGATGACAACTTTTCAGTCAGGGAGAGTTAATGGGCGAGGACACTCTTCCGTCGACGCCACTTGGACGACTCCGGGCGGACCTCTTCGAGTCGTACCTGGCATTCATCGAGAGAATTCTGATCCCAATTCATCGGGATATGAATTTGATGGGGGGCCATCCGGCGCGACACGGCGCAAGGCGGACGCCACGTTCGTGTATTCTCGCCGGCGGGCGTGACCGGCTCGCCGATCCGCCACCGTGGTTGCGTCCGGCTCGTCGTTCTGATAAATTTTCATAAATAGCATGTTGCATTTTAAATAATATTTAGTGTTGTTTTGGCACCGAGATCGACGGCCAATCATAGCCGTCCATCTTGGGTGCCCTATTTTATTTCTCTATAAATATGAACCTAGGGCTGCAGTTTCCTGCATTGCTGAAATTAGGAGAAGGGTTCTTCCTCATTTCCGGTGATCCTTCTGTGGTGTCGACGTCGTGGAGCCCCTTGGTGACGACTCCTTGGGTAAGTATTCTCTCCCCTCCTTGTTTTCCCTTCCCCACTGCCATCAGCCAGCCCCTCTCCTATAGCAGCCCACCGCCGCCCCCCTTTTTTCGTCCAGACACCGCTCCCCTACAGCAGCCCCCCCCCCCCCCCCATCCGCATCCTCCTGCCTTTCTACTGGCTAGCCACCGCCCAGTTTTCCCCAATACGACCGCACGCCGCCGCCACAACTCCACCCTACAACCACCGCCAAACTCCAGCATAGCCCTCTTCCTCCTGCTCCCCCGTAAATACCCGATATGTTCAGATCTGGGTGGGTTTGTCCAGATTTGGTGTATTTGGCCAGATCCGGCCCAGTCCCCTCAGATCCAGCCCTCCCTCACCTTTACCTACAGCCACCATCCCTTCCCCTTCCGTGGAACCACTTCCCCTTACCCGATCTAGTCCTCTCACCACCCTGAAGCCCCGTATTGCCCCCATAATTTCAAATCTGCGTAGAATTATTGCATCCCGAAGTTTCATTTCAGATTTTGTCTTATCTTATTATTTGTGATATGCAAGTAAGTGTTGGGTTGCGAACATTGTGCTTCGTGTGGAACTTTTGCTTAAAGGGAATTAAAGTTGGTAGTTGTTTGCCCGTGAATCTCTTGCCTTGCAGGTTGCCTAATTCGCCGACGCTCTCAGTCATCGAGTCTCTCTACTTCACACATTGCGGGCCCAGGTGGATGGTTTCGAGAGGATGATTATGGACTATCCTATTTGTCCAGATTTTGCTGAGGTCTACACTGCGTTATCGAGGGACCCTCCTGATCCTATTGAGGGGTTTCAGATCATTGATAGGTACTTATTTCGGGGCTCCCGCTTGTGCGTGCCCAACACCTCGTATCGTGTTTATTTAGTATGGGAACTACACGCCGGGGGTGCCGCCGGCCATTTTGGGCGGGATAAGTCGATTGCTATGGTAGAGGATCGCTTCTATTGGCCGAGCCTGAAGAAAGATGTGGCTCGTGTCGTCCAACATTGTCGTGTATGCCAAACGGCCAAGGGAACGAAGCAGAACGCGGGCTTATACACCCCTTTACCCGTTCCCCATCGTCCTTGGGAGGACATTAGTATGGACTTCGTGCTTGGGCTTCCGCGCACCCAGCGGAAGCATGCTTCTATCTTTGTTGTGGTCGACCGGTTCTCCAAGATGGCACATTTTATTGCGTGTAGTAAGACCGCTGATGCCCCCCGCGTCGCGACCTTATTTATGAGTGAGGTCTTTAGATTACACGGTCTCCCAAAGTCCATCGTGTCCGATCGAGATGTACGGTTCGTTAGCTACTTTTGGAAAACGTTATGGCGGAAAACAGGGACTACTCTCAAATTCTCATCCGCATACCACCCTCAGACGGACGGTCAGACTGAGGTGGTGAATAGAAGCTTAGGTAACCTACTGAGGTGTCTAGTTGGAGAGCATGTGTCTAGCTGGGACTCGGTGCTCCCTATTCTAGCCCTCCGTGCGGAGGAAAGTTATTGTCTAAACGCCCTAAAGAAATTATTTATCCTTATGTGATTGAATGCAACGTTTTATTATGATGTTTCGCTGTTTTTAAATTGATTAACCCGCCTGATCAAGAATTTGCATTGACATATAGTCATTAGGTTTGCGTGAGTCCGTCCCAACACATCACTAGCTTGCATCTTAGGAAACCTTCTACACAGCCTACCTTACATCAGAATCCTTTCAAGTCGGGGAGATTGATGCAGAGCAGAGACGAGCACGAGCTTTGGGCCCGTTCGGGGCTGACTTGGCGACTTACCATATATGGAGTGCCCGGATCGACGATCGGACTCCGTCAATCATAGTCGTTCATGTATTTAGTGGCCGATCCGACCGGCCAATCATAGTCGTTGATGGTGAAGCCCTAATTTGTTCTCTTCTTATAAATATTGGTCTAAGTGGCTGAACCAAGGCATTGCAGATTTTGGAGACATTGAATCCCGGAATCCCGCGATCCCTCCCCGGTGTCGATATCGTGGAACCCTAGGTGACGACTCATAGGCCTCCAAACTCCTCCCCAAGACAATCCCTACCCCTACCTTCATTTTTCACACCTCAAACCATCGTTTCACCCGCTGCAACCCGTCATTCCAGCCCCCGGAAAACAAAAGGCATGCTGCCGCTTTCCCGCCGCCCAACCCGCCTCCTACCCTCAAACCCTCCGCCTCTCCACCGCCGCTACAGGGCCACCTCCACCTCTTGTCCCCTCCCCACTGCTGGCCGACCAGCCCTCATCTCTTACCAAATCCGGCCACCCCAAGGGCCTCTTTGCCCTAGCCGACTACCCCCAAATATCCCATATGTGGATCCACCATCCTAATAGCCCAAAAATTCTAGATCAGTCCAGATCTAGGATTATAGCCACCCGATCAGTTATTTTCACCGCACAAACTTTCCATTTTTGCCCGGATCCGACCCTAAATGGCGGATCTACCCACCCCCCGGCCCGGATCTACTTATTTGTGGCTGCATCCACCATTTTATTGTCTGTTCGCACCGTTCTCCGCTGAGGGCAGCCACCGTCACCGTTGCCTCGCCACCGGTTCCATCTTCGAACGCCGATCTACACATCCGGCCCTCCAAATCTTCAGTGTCTCGGTCCAGCCATCTACTTTGTGAGCGTTTGTATTATTGTAATATTTGATTCACATTTGCATTAGGTAATTTATCATATCTTGCTGCGATTTCTGTTCGTGAAAATTGATTTTTGTGCACTAATAACTTACAGAAGGGGGCATTCGCCACGCGCTTTGCTTTTGCCCTCCGAGCGGGGGAAAGACATTCCAATTGCCTAAATAAATAATTGTTTTTCTATTCAAATATTTGTGTGCTGCTAAAACTTACATTGCTTAAAATATTTGTCAAATACCAGTCATTGCATTACATGTAGAGTTGGATTAGCATGTCACCCTAACACGATCACCTAGCGTTGTAGGTTTTGTACACCACTAGCCTACCCCTACATCACCAACCTTAACCACGTTTATTTATAATCTCATTCTTATGAACAATCGCTCCAAGGTACTGAAACCTATCGCACTTTGTTTACTCTTTCTATCTTTTAGTTAAATATATTGATCATCACTACTAAAATTGCAGATCATGTACTTGATATTTGTTTTGTTAATAAAAAAATATTTGATTTCTAAACAAGATCTTCATTGTAATATTTTTTTCACATGACTAAGGCTCTGTTTGGAATGGCGTTTTGCTCCGGTGACTTTGGAAAAAAAATGCTACCATCATAGAAAATATGTTTGTCATGGCGACGGCTACGACCGCCACCAAGAAAAAACTTAGTTTTGAACCTAAAAGTGAATGGAGTTCCTTAGGTGAGGTCGGGAGTTCACGAACGACGGTTCATAATTACCGCATTCATAACCGCAAACATCGTGCCAAACGGACCCTACGTAGATATCTCATTGATTATATGTATGTCGTCCGTGAAAAACATATACCTAAACACCTCATTATGGATGTCTTTTGTAAGAAACTTTATCTATTACAAAAAAATACTATGACCATGATGTAAAACAAAAGGTATATAAAGAGGCGTTCTAAGCACATTGCAAAATAGAAAGTATATAAAGAACATAAAATTTGACCAGCCTAGAATTCAGATCATGAACAAGTTACCATATAGTGCAAATAATAAATAATCAATATGACCAACTCCTAAATAATCATAATTAATAGTTTAATACACTCAATAATCGTTAGTAGTACCGCAAAGAAAATGAAAACACAATGCATCAAGCTTGAACATACATAAAAAGGTATATGGAATGATAAATTTAAACTTCAATCAGTAAATACAAATACATATTTGGTACTGCATACTCTCGAACCAAAGCATCCCATATCATAAGCAACTATAATAAAACCCAATGCACAATAAAAGAAAAGTAATTTTCAGTAATGCCAGTTTATAACTATAAGAAAAAAAGAACCTTGAGTATGTGAAGCCCTCATTGTAAGACCTTACAGATATCCTCATAGTCTACAGCTTGAAGCACCCTCCCATCATAAACTCCCTTCTCAATTTGAACCTTTGCACAAAATCTCTCGGTGTCAACAGAAAGCAATCTTGCCGTTGAGCCTCTATAAGCCCCATTCACAATCCTGACAAGTCCTCCAATCTGCTGAATAACAGTCTCTAACTCCTCTTGATCAATCCTCAAGACATGTTTGTTCTCCAATATTTCAATCTCCCCAACATACTTATCAATCACCTTCCGCACAACTCCTTTGTGCTTGTAATAGCCCTTATCTGCCAGTGTCTTGCTCATCACCTTCACTGAAATCCCCTCACACAGCCAGTAGTCCTTCCTGTTCTTTATCTCCTTCGCCTTCTCCTCCTCCTTCATCAATTCGTGCAGTGCTGATTTGCCGCTAGTATTACCATTTACAGCATCAGCCTTGGTTTTCTCAGCTTTCCCAACAGGCTTAGGATCATCACCAAACCCTAAGTTTGAGCTGTCGTTTCTTGGAATGCCAGCCCCATCCCCTACTAAAACAGGTTTTGAAGAAGCTACCGAGGGGGGTTGGATTGAAAACACAATCTTCTCCGAAGATTTAACGAGAGAGAGTTGAATGGCATCTGATTGAGGTGGATTCACATTTTCATTGGCGGAAATGGATGTGGAAGGGAGTAGGGCGGCTGCACGCTCTATCTGTTGGGCAATGATGCGCTCTTGGCGTTCCTCCTCGACAAGATCGGACCGAACGCGCTTGTTCTTCAGCCGATCCTTGAAGATAGTTTCAGAGTCCCGATCTATATATGTAATGAACCAGCCCTTGGGAGTTTCTTCAACTTTGCACTTTCCGGTGCGGCCCAGATAATTAACGAACTCGGTGAGAGTTGCCCACTCGGTGGAGTTCATATGGACGTGGTGGCGATCGGAGATGTACTCGTTGTAAACAACGGTGGCGGCCACTCGGGAGAAGCGGTGGGAACGTCGCATGTGGTGGAGGAAAGTGATCTCGAACTCCTCCGTGTAGCCGCCGATGACTCAATTAGGGTTCATGCCGAAGACCTGCATCTGGCGCTGGTGGCTCTCGCTCATGCAGTGGCACTTAAAGCCATTCTCGTCCCGGCACTGTTTCTGGCACATTTGGCAGTACCATCTCAGCTTCTGCAGCCCCTTGGCTTTGATCCTGTTCGCGATCGCCTTGGGTGTCAGGAAATCGTTCTTCCCCATCCCCAATTTTTCCCCGGAGATCGGGATCAAAGTCCAAACCCTAGAAGAAGGCAGTAGAGATCGGCAATTTAAGGTCCTGTTTGGTAAACGGGTAGGAGGGCTGCACACCGCTGCAGCAAATGAAGCAGCGCTAAAAAAAAAAAAAAAAAGTATCGCGGTGGAACAGGTTCGTGAAAACAGCGGCAGGTAAAAATTTACGATCTTTCCTCATTCCGGATTTCTCTCTCAAGCCCTAGCGACACAGCGAAGATCTCCTGGTGATTTTTCTCCCAAACCCTAGCTACACCGGCGATATTCTTCACTGGCGGTGCGTGCTTCTTCTCTGGCATCCACGACTGCTCCTAGGTCAACACCGGCGATCTTCTCCGCCCAACATCGTTTTTACGGCTGCTCGATTTGTCTTCTCTATCTCTGGACGATCTCTCCTCCCAAGTCCTCTCATTCTCCGGCAGATCCAGTACCAGGCAAGCCACCGAATCCTGTTCATCTTCTCCGGTCATCGCATTCTTCTTCCTGGTTCCAGTCGCTGAATCTGCTTAGGGTATCAACATCTCCGGATCGTCTTCTTTCATGTAAGCTCTCAGGTTGCCGGCTTCTTCTTCTTTCATGCCCAGGGTTTGTTTTGTTATGTTTTGAGATGTTGATGTTAGGATAGTTCATGCAGTGTTAGTTCAGATTTTTTTCTGATGTCCTTCATTTTTTCCCTTCATGCAGAGAATCGGTCGTCGGACATTTGCCCAGATTTATTGCAGCATTTGGGGAGCAGGGTTCGCGCATTTATTCATATTCAGTTTTTTTGTTAGTGTAATTTTTATTTTGTTATAGAGATATCTCGTTTGAGCTGTTGTAGCTTTTGTTGTTATTGTTTTCCAAGGATGCAGCTTCATGTTAGAGATGTAAGAGCTATGGAACAGTTAGCTTCATTTTAGCATGCTAGCATAGTTTCCTATGCTTTTAGCATCACTCATGGTCGAACTTTTGGCATCATGTTTGCTCATCCCTGTGCCTTGACTCATCTCTGTGCTCTCAAATGTTGGATCAAGTTATAGAGTTGCTCTCAAATATTGGACTTGGTCATCCCAGTGCATTTCCAAAATCAAAATGATGAGAACTTTTAGCATCATGTTTCCAAAATCAGGGTTCCAAAATCAAACTAGATTTTTAGTGTTTTACATTTTGTTCAGGTAGGTGAGTGATGGGTAAACCAAAGGATGATGTTGTTTCAGAGCAGTGGGAGTCCGCACACGTACACCTATTTTTTGATCTTTGTATTCAAGAGATTGACCTAGGAAATATGCCAAACAGTCATTTCAGAAGAGATGGATGGATCAATCTGATTAAAAACTTCAAAGACCGTACAACTTTTAATTATACTCGAGCACAATTGAAGAACAAATGAGATCAGTTGAAGCGTGAGTGGAAGCTTTGGAGGGATCTCAAAAGAGGTGAGACTGGTTTGGGGTGGAACTCAACCAAAAGAACAATTGATGCTTCTGATGAATGGTGGGAAGAACGCATCAAGGTTTTACGAAAATTCATAATATTACTTAATTACATAGAAAAAAATTATGTATAGTTCTATTAAGAGTTTTCCTCTTTATAGATGTTACCTGCCGCCAAGAAATTCCGATATACAGGCATAGCACCAGAGCTTGAAGAAAAAATGGAGAAGATGTTTAGTTTGGTGGTTGCTACTGGAGAGAAATCATGGATCTCATCAATGGATGAAATGTACCCTATGTTTTCTCAATCAGAGCCTCTTTCTGATGACGATGATCATGTTGTCAAGAGTATTGCAACCTCAAATGCTAAAATAAATGAGAGTGTGCACACATTGGGTGATGGCGGCACAAATGAAAGTAAAGGTAACGATGTTAGATCAACCTCAAAAATGACTTCGGGCGTAAAAAGAGCACGCAACGGTAACAAAAACAAACAGGCACAAAGGATGCCTTGATTGCACGATTTGATGGGTTACTAGATGTTACCCGATCAGTAGGGCTTACGGTTGCAGCACCTATTGTTCCTCCAAGTATATTTATGTTGAGTGAGACGGTACACGAGCTTGAGAAGTTTCCGGACATATTCGATGATACAGACATGTACGATTTTATCACGTTGTACCTCATAAATCTCAACAATCGCATTGTCTTTATGAATCTACCGGACGACAGGAAGGTCTCGTGGTTGCGGAAGTGTTACATTGATTCTCTGAAGTGAATGCTTTATAGTTATGGTCTCATTAACTTCTTTTAAGTACTCTTGCAATTTGGCCTATTTTGGAATCATGTTTTGTATTAAACTCTTGCTATTGGGCCTACTTTTTTGATCATGTTTTGTATGAAACTCTTGTTATTTGGCATATTTTGAACTCTTGCAATGTTTTGTAATGTTAATCTTCTGCTGTGTATATTAATTTAGACTCTAGCATTATTTTTATGTTGACCAATAGGCCTCTTGTTGTGATCATTTAAATAGTTAGCAGTGATTAGCATTGGTGTATGTTCATTTATTAGTATTGTGGTATGTTCATGAAAATAGTTTTGTTATCATGTATTTTCACGATGGAAGAGCGGAACAATGATGATGATGTTATGTTTAATGACGAACAAGTCATGTTAATTCACCAAAATAACTAGAAACAGAAGTTTATTATTTACCAAAACCTTATTGCGGCGAGCGCTTTGGTAATAAGCAAATACGTACTCCAATCTTCTATTAAAATACCATGCATGACCTCAAAGCAAACTGAGGAGAAATGGATGGCAGAATTATTAACAGGGCATCCAGGCAGATTTTTCGATAATTTTCGTATGTCCAAGCAAATCTTTTTGGATTTATTGATTTTACTAGAAGAATCATATGGTTTAAAAGGATCTAGAAGGACTGCAACCAGAGAGGTTTTGGGAATGACACTGTACATTCTTGGCCATCATGAAACTCTACAAAAGACATCAGAACGATTCCAACATTCAACTAAGACAGTTAGCAGATTTATCGAGGAAGGTTTATGTGCACTTACACAACTTTCAATGGATATCATAGCTCCCACCGATCCACAGTTCGAAGGAATTTCCTCGCATATTCAAAATGATGATAGATACATGCCGTTTTTCAAGGACTGCATTGGAGCAATTGATGGGACACATGTGGATGCTTGTATTCCGATACATGAGCAAGTCACATATATTGGTCGACATGGATCGCCGACTCAAAATGTAATGGCAGAGCATGATTTCAATATGTGTTTCACATATGTTGTGTCAGGATGGGAAGGTTCAGCTCATGATAGCCGCATTTATCATCGAGTTGTGCGAGATAGAACATGTAAATTTCCATATGCGTCTCAAGGTAAATTTTAGCCGTCATTACTAATCAAAGTTTTTTTCCCCTATTACTATTTAAACTTGTGCTTTAAAAAACATTTCAATACAGGGAAATATTATCTGGTGGATGTCGGATATCCGTTAGAAGCTGAACTGTTGAAATCATTTCCAGAAACAAGATATCATTTGACGGATTTCGCTCGAGGCAATCGATATATTGAAGGCCGCCGTGAAATATTTAACCAAGCGCACTCATCACTGCATTCTGTTATTGAACAGAGCTTCAGCGGTTGGAAAAATAAATGTCGCATCCTTAGAAAAATGTCACGATACTCCTCAAAGCAATGTGTAATTGTGGTGGATACAATGACCCTTCATAATTACATAAGAAGGCATCCGTCTAGGGTTGATCCAGAGTTCAGAGCATGTGATCTTGATGAGACCTTTGTGCATCCGGAGGCATACGAATATAGGGCACAGCGACGAGGAACCGTCAGAGTCACAACTCCGAGCGTAGAGCCGGTAATATATGATGGGACAAGTGCACCTGAGATGTCTGCTTTGAGAGAGTTGATTGCAGACCAATTGGAAAATGCTCGCGGGTAAAATTCAATCATATGTAGTTTAGCATATACATTATTTAATTTATATTAAATTCATCTACTCTGACGTAAATCTCTTTTGCAGATGAGAATTATTCGCATTGGAGAAAAGATACCATTAAGGCTTTCAATTATATTTACCTAATATTTTGCGTTGAGCAAGTTGTTTAATGCGGAGTTGGACATTAAAAAGGACGCGAACTATTTATTTTAATTCATGTTTGATTATGATTGGCGTGAAATTTACATTACAATTTAATTATGCACAACTGTTTAATTTTCATTTTTATTTTGTTCTGCATCATTGTTTCACACAGTATTGCAAATACAGTTTTCCAAACAATTTCATGAATTTTTTCACCACTGCAAAACAGCAGATTTCTGCACCAATGTTTCCTACCACTGCTTCCTGCACAGCCACAGTTTAGCCAAACAGGCCCTAAGGCTTCATTTGGTTAGGCGGCGGCGGATCGACCCAGCGAGTGGAAACGGAGTGTTCGAATCGGAGGGGGAGGTGGCATCTCTAAATGAAACTTTTTTGGACGTTTCTCAAGACGGGCGGGTGGAAACAACGCCGCCGAAGGTTCATTTGTTTACCGCTTTCCGGCGGCATTTTCCCCAAACGGAGCGGCAAGACGCCGAACCAAATAGAGCCTAAGTTCCGCGACGGGGGAGAAAATGATCAAAGGTAACATATTATCCTAATTATAATTATTATTTGGGCTTGTTCAATCTACCCTCGACTCCACTAATGCATGGATCATGGATTCTGGATGTTCATACTACATGTGTCTGAATAAAAAATGGTTCTTCACCTTCGGGCAATGTGATGGTGGTCGAGTTCTGATGGGGAACAACTTAGTGTGCAGGACGCTGGGGATTGGCAGCATCAGAATTAAGATGTTTGATGGAAAGATCATAACACTCACAGATGTCAGGTATGTGTTTGATTTGAGAAAAAGCCTGATTTCTCTAGGTACTCTGGAGGCAGTGGGGTACTCTTACACTGGTATTGGCGGATACTTGAAGGTCAAGATAGACGCTCTGGTGGTCATGAAAGGAGAGCGCTCTGACACTCTCTACAGGCTGATTGGTACTACTGTTGTCGGGGACGCAGCAGTTTCTACGACATCAGATGAGGATTCCTCTCTGTTGTGGCATGTCAGTCTTTCTGGGCCGAAGCAATCAATACGACATGCTATCTAGTGAATCGGGCTCCATCTATGTCACTAGATCTGAAGTCTCCTCAGGAAGTCTGGTCAGGTACACTGTTGTTTATTCTGATATTCTTATTTTTGGTTTCCCTGTATACATAATGTTGCAGGACTCAGAGAGGACTAAGCTGGACGCTAAGTCCAAAAGATGTATGTATCTCGGCCAAATGGCCGGTACAAAAGGGTTCAAGTTGTGGAATCCTGAAACCAAGAAAGTTGAGGTCAAGCGCGATGTCGCCTTTGATGAGGTTTTTATGCTAAAGAAGTCTCAGTCTCAAGCTAAAGAGGTGGTGAAAACTCTAGATTCACCAGTGGAGGTGGAGCTTGATGAAAGTAACAAAGAAGATGACGGTGATGAGTCATCTGACTCTAATGAGTCAGACACTATACAACCTACCGAAGCGGAGTCATATACGATCGCTAGAGGGAAGGCAAGGAGAGAGGTCAGACTGCCTCTCAGGCTATAGGACACTATAGCATACGCTTTTCAGGTGATTTTCTCAGATCCTAGTTCCTACCGAGAAGCTATAGAGAGCAGAGACAATTCTCAGTGAAAAGCTGCTATGGTGGAAGAGATGGACTCACTTCAGAAGAACCAGACATGAGACTTGGTTAGTCTGCCCAAAGGATCCAAGGCAATCAACTCCAAATGGGTATTCAGGAAGGACTCTACATCAGTTGAGGTATAAGGCCATATTTATAGCAAATGGGTTCACGCAGAAGAAATGTGTTGATTTTGATGAAATCTTCCCACTCGTGGTAAAGCACTGTTACATACAGGTGTTACTTGCTATGGTAGCGATGTGAGACATGGAGCTAGAGCAGATGGACGTGAAGACATTATTTCTTCACGGCAGCTTAGAGGAAGAGATCTATATACTGCAGCTTGAGGGGTTTATTCGACCCAGTGATGAGAAAAAGGTGTGCAAGCTGAAGAGATCTCTTTACGGTTTGAAGCAGGCTCTTAGAATGTGGTACAAGAGGTTCGATATATTCATGACTTCACATGGTTACAGCGGGGGCCAGTACGACAATTGCGTCTACTATAGGTTCCTGACAAACAGAGATATACTGATTCTGATGATCTACGTCGACGACATGTTGATTGCTTGCAAGTCAGCTTGATAGATTCAAGCACAGAAGCAAAAGTTGCATGCTGAGTTCGAGATGAAGGATCTTGGTCACACACAGAAAATCCTTGGTATGGAGACGAAGCGGGACAGAAATCGAGACATGCTTTGGCTTTCTCAGACTGGTTGCATACAAAAGGTTCTGGAAAAGTTCAACATGATGGAGTCTAAAGCTGTTACGACTCCCTTGTGATAGTAGTTTGGATTGTCATCACATTAGTGTCCAGACTCAGAAGAGGAACGTCAAAAGATGCTCAGGGCGTCGTACGCTGGTGCAGTAGGATGTTTGATGCACGTAATGATCTGTACGAGACCAGATATCGCTCAGGCTGTGAGCGTTGTCAGCAGATACATGAGAAATCTGGGGCGACAACACTGAGAAGCAGTTAAGTGGATCCTGTGATACTTGAATGGAACACCAGACTTCGGGCTACTTTTCAAAAGGAGGAAGTTTGATGGATCTCTAGAGGGCTTCGTTGATTCTGACTATGTCGGCGATCTCAATAGGAGGAGATCTACCTCCGGGCACATCTTTTTTCTAGGAGGAATTCCTATTAGTTGGAAAACCACTTTTCAGGACATTGCTGCTCTATCCACAACAGAGGTAGTGTACATTGCTGCAGTGGATGCCGCAAAGGAAGTCATCTGGCTCAAAGGTCTCACCAAGGAACTCAGGATTACTCGGGAGATGGTGAAGCTGCACTACGACTGTCAGAATGTGATTTGTCTTGCAAAGGATCCAGTCTACCATGCAAGGACAAAACACATCGATGTGTGCTAGCACAAGTTGAGGGACTTCGTTGTAGGTGGAGATCTACAGTTGGTGAAAGTACCCACAGAGGATAATGTTGTTGATATCACGACAAAGCTGCTGACATGAGTCAAGTTTAAGCATTGCCTTGACTTGACTCATATTTGTGTTTGTTGATCGTGGTGACCCCAGGAAGAGGGGGTGTTCCTTTTGGGAGAAGATCCAAGCCGATGGTGGAGCTCAGTCGCAAGGAGCATCAAGGTGGAAATTGTTGATTTATTGACCCCCTTGGTTTTGAACCGGACGGCTCATCTGTGAGCCCATTATATATATAAAGGGTTCATCACAACAGAAATCCGTTTTGCACATCATCAAAGCCACGGAGTATTCTCCGGTTTACCCATGAACATCACCAATCCAGACTACCGGTCCAGATGGGCTTCACACAGCATGCCTACGCCGTACTCTATATTTCCGGCTCTAAATGCAGACACAACAAAGGAATCACTTCCGCGATCCACCTCTTGGTGGAGGATTCCAAGCACATGTATAGAGAAAGGACTTCGATGTCCACGAAGGAGATCGTTACCCTTGAAGATCGCTTCGGCGCCATGAAGTAGCCGGATGGAAATCACTGCCTCGGCTCTGCCTTCACGAATCCGCTCTCGGATCTTCGCTCCGCACTCTGCAGCTCCTACAGCAGCTGGAAGACTCCTCCCTTCTCTCTCCCTTAGGCCTCTCTTCTTTTTCTCTCTTGGAATGAAAGTGAAGAAGAAGAAGGAGAAGAAGATAAGAGGATTTATCTTCTAATTCTCGGCCTCCTAGACACCTGGACAAAGCCCAGCCCTTGGATCCAGGAAGAAGGAAACAAACGGCTCAGATCTGGCCAGAAAAGCTAAAACACGGCCTGACACGCCCTGTGACACGCCCGTGTCACAGGCCGTGTCCCCCTAAGCGGCAGACAACCGACTCAATCCAGCCAGTACACGGCCGTGTGACACGCCCGTGTCACGGCTGTGTACCCGACACGCCCTCAGACACGCCCGTGTCTGAGGCCGTGTATCTCAATAGAAATAATCCCAAAACAACCCGAGACTTCACACGGCCTGGCACACGGCTTGGCACACGCCCGTGTTCCTGGCCGTGTGCACCAGGACACACCCGTGTCCCGCAAACACGCCCTAACCCGAGACGTCGAGTTGAGTTCGACGCCCACTGACACGCCCTGTGACACGCCCGTGTCACAGGCCGTGTCCTCACTGGAAACTCGATACTCGACGATCGTCGCGTAACACTTGTCGAGCATACGACACGACATCCGATACGGCCGTGTCCTGGGCCGTGTGCCCCTCTCGACGATGTCGAGCGAAAATCGTCGACACCAAGTCCGATCGTCGACACAACCTCGACACGCCCTGCGACACGCCCGTGTCGCAGGCCGTGTCAACTGACACGCCCTGGGACACGCCCGTGTCCCAGGCCGTGTCACCCAAAAATCCTGTTTTCAGAAACTTGGCCTGTTACAATCTGGCCAGAATCGCGAAGGAGAGGAGCTAGGGTTCCAGACCTTGGTGCGAGCGGCGGTCTTCCACGGAGGAATCATGGCTCCTGCTGTGTGAACGAAGGTGGGAACTGTAACGACCCAGGAGGACCACGATATCGCCCGGCCCACCAGCAACTCAAGGTTTAGAGCTCAGAGGCCCGCTGCGTAATAGTGCAGCTTGTCTCACCCCAAGGCGCCACGTTGGTACAGCTGGAATCTATAAGGCCTGTAGGCCGTACACCCCAACAAAATTTTCGTGACCGTTTCTCACCACGAAAGGTTGTTGTCACGGGGTTTCGAACCCGCAACCTTGATAAGACCCTCCTGCAAACAGGGCTCATCACCGACTGAGCTGCAGCTCAGTTGGTGATGAGCCATGTTTGCAGGAGGGTCTTATCAAGGTTGCGGGTTCGAAACCCCGTGAAAATAACCTTTTGTGGTGAGAAACAGTCACGGAGATGCAGCTCAGCTGGTGATGAGCCATGTTTGCAGGAGGGTCTTATCAAGGTTGCGAGTTCGAAATCTCGTGACAGCAACCTTCCGTGGTGAGAAACAGTCACAGAGATTTGGTTGGGGTGTACTGCCTGTAGGCCTTGTAGATTCCGGCTGTACCACCATGGCACCTTGGGGCGATACAAGCTGCACTGTTACGCAGTTGGCCTCTGAGCTTTAAACCTCGGGCTGCTGGTGGTCAGGGCGATGTCGTGGTCCTCCCGGGTCGTTACAGGAACCATCGGTGTTTTCAGGCGCTAGGAGAGCAGCAGGGTCTTCTCCGATCGTTGGGAACCAGAGGTGTTTTCAGGTGCGTAGGAGAGCAGCAGTGTCTTCTCCTGCCATCTCTGTGTTGTTCGCCTGGTTCGGTCTCTACCGTTCTTGGGCCAATGTCGTGTCTTGGACGTCGGCGAGTTCAAGAGTTGGTTTGGGGAATCTTGGCGCTCCAGGTTTTATCGTTTTATTGCCCATCTTCATGTACCTTTTAAACTCTCTGATTATAGTGGATCGTTCTCTGGTGCTCTCCCCGTGGATGTAGGAGTTTCTCTCCGAACCACGTATATTTCGTGTCGTCTATGTGTGCTTGGAATTTCGCTATTTTATTTTGCGCTACTGCTATTGCTCGTTTCCGTTGCGTTGTCCGCGGTTTTTCGAAATCGCGGATTCGATCCAATTTTATAACAATGAACACGATGTTGTTAAATTGTCATTTGTTAATGCCCACCTAAGGAACTTCATCCACTTTTATGTTCAATTGGATGACATTTTTTCGGTGATTCATGCGATCGTGACCGCTTTGGTTCTGTTTGGGAGGGTTTATTTTTACCGGTTAAGCGGTCACGACCGCATGAACCTGTCCTTAATTAAGGTCCGATTCATGCGATCATGACCGCTTGACCGGTGAAAATAAGCCCTCCCAAACAGTCTTACCTAATTGAAATGCATTTTAACCCATGCGCTTGCGACCGTCACCACCTTGCCAAACGGAGCCTTAGATTGTTTTAAGCATCTACCATGAACCAAATCTTCTAGAAACTCTTTGAAGACTTGCGTTTCAAAATTCCGGAAGTGTGTGGAAGTTTCTTAGATTTCATTTGCCATGGTTAACTTTCACTTTCACAGGAGGGAGACAACATTAAACTTAGGGCATCATATCGTGAAACTTCTTATATCTCTTCCCTTTCTTCTAGTTTTTATCAGAAACATTACCATGCATGCAGATTATATTGTTCTTACAATTTTCAAATAATATCATATTCCTGTTTTTAATTATAGAAATAAACTTTATATATTCAAACACAGCTCTCAAAGAAAAATATGAATAGTAGTACTGCTCTGGGAAAGAAATATTAACGGCAATGTTACAAGCGCCCACCCTTTTTAACATCTAATATTTCAATTTTTATTCTTAATTAAAAAACATGAGAATCATATAGGAATCTTTTCATGAAACTCTGCATTTAAAATGCGTCCTGTTTTAAGTTTCAACTCCCTAAGCTTCATCCTTGCCAAATAAACTAGATTAGATTTCTCAATTTTCCCTCGCATTATAAATCTGCGCCCAATTCATAGACCTGGAGTTAAAAAAAAAGAGTTATCACATTTCTTCTCTCAAAATGAGAAAAGGTAAAAAGATGAAGCACGCTTGTATCTTTTTGTGGCTGGCCGGTAAGACACCGGCGAGCATACGACTTCTTCCTGCCACTGAGGATTGGCCTGGATAGCTATTTTAGTGGCAGATACTTTGTTTTTCCATGACTGATGCTCTGTTTTCCCGCCACGGGTGCTCTATTTTTGAACTGCATGGGTATTTTTATGTTGTTTTGATGGCTCCAAATCAGACCGGTCCGATTCGGTTATTGTGTTTGGTTTTGACCTTGGGCTGAACTAACATGCTATATATATTGATTTTACCGGAGATAAACCTAACCTAAGAGAATTATCAGGATAAAGAAAAGATCGGGAAGCGGCGGCATCGGGAGAAGATCCGGCGGCGACATCGGGAGAAGTTCAGCGGCGACATTCCCGATCGAGGCACTTTTTCTCCGGCGGGCATAGGGCCCGATCTTGGGCCGGCGGTTCTTCTCCGGCGAGGATCAGCGGCGGCATCGGGAGAAGTTCAGCGGCGAGATACCCGATCGAGGCTCTTCTTCTCCGGCGGGCATAGGGCCCGATCTTGGGCCGGCGGTTCTTCTTCGGCGAGGACCGGGATACCCGATCTAGGCTCTCTTCTCCGGCTATCTTGGAGATCCGGCGTCGGCCAGGGCGGGCAGAGTTTTTCCTTCTTCTCCGGCGACATCAAGGCTACGACGGTCTCTCGCCAGCAACGTCTTGGGGAGAAAAAGGGGGCTGCAACGGCGGCACCGATCAGAGGGAGAGGGCGGCGGCACCGATCGCCCATTTCTTGCGGCCGGCATAGGGGAGTTTTTTTCCCTCTCTTGTTCTTGTTGTTCTTTTTTTTCCTATTCTAGGTTAGTGTCGATCCGCTGAGCATCGTTGAGTGCCTGTGTTGTAACCGGATAAATTTTTTTTTTGATTAGTGGATCCGGCGTGCTCTCCCCGTGGATGTAGGAGCTTAACTCCGAACCACGTAAATCTCTTGTGTTTTCTGTGTTTTGAAATCTCGTACTATCTTTGATTGTTTGGTGTGCGCCACTATTTGCTCAAAAAGCTTCCGTTGCTATTGTCCGCGACGAGTTTCGTACTCGCGGGCCGATGCCAATTGCACAACAATTGGTATCAGAGTCAGGTTCGTTCTTTGGACCAGTGAGCAAATTCAATGACGACCAAATTCGAGGTTCCAAAATACGATGCCAAGATTGATTTCGGTCTTTGGCAAATGTTGAAGTTGGTGACCGGGCGGCCTGGCGGTTTGTATTGGCGGGTTGGAGACCGCGCGGTATGGCGGTCTGTCTCAGCCGGCTTGGAGACCGGGCGGTCTGGCGGTCTCTCCTGGCAGTCTCGCTTCCTCTCTGGTGGTAGCCGTGCGGTTAGCCCTGCTGTCTAACCGCGCGGTTTGTGCGGTTTGTCTTGTATAGTCCGCTTAGTCCTGTAATTTTTAGTCCCACATCTCTTATTTGTATTCTCTCATCTCTCCTCCATTCTATATAAGGGAGGGCATACCTTTGTAATAGATATCTTTTTTGGATAATAAAATTTCAATTATTCAAAAGTTTATTTGCTTGTTCTCTACTTTTCGCTTCTTTTCGCTACTTTCTAACATGGTATCAGAGGACATGGTCATTTCCTCCTGATTCTGTGCGCTCTCTGTTGCTCGCGGCTTGTTTTCCGCGTCCTGCGACTTGTCTCGCGGCTTGCCTTCTCTTCTGTCCGCGCGGCTTGTTTCTATCCGCGCGGCTTGTTTCTGTCCGCTGCCCTATTCGTGCGGCTTGCTTCTTCTTCTTGATTCTATTCTCCTCTGCTATTCGTCGCAGCGACCTGTTTCCTTGTCGCCGCGCTCCTTGTTCTTTCTTGCCTCTCAGACTTCCTAGTCGTTGCGGCCTGTCTCTGTCCGCGTGACTTGTCTCTACCCGCTGCGGACTTCTTCTCCCAGTCCGCCTCTGCTTCCCCCATTACCGCTTGTCTCTATTCTCGCGGTTTGCTGCTGTGATCTGCCTGACCGTGCGGGTTGTTCCTTTTTCACCCGCATCTTGCTCGCGGTCACCTGCTCTTCTCTTCTGTTCGCTCGGTCTTCTCAGTCCGCGCGACCTCTTCCCCGCTGGGCCTTTGCCTGCTTTTTCGCCGCTTGATTCTCCGTCTGCCCGCGCGCCCTGTCCGCGCGGCTTGTCCCTTCTTTTTCGCGACCTTTTTCGCGATCTCCTCTTTACGTCGTGCTCTACTTCTTGTTGCCTTCTACCCGCTCCTGCTTGCTAGTCGCCCCGGCCTCATCCGTGGCCGTGCGACTTGTTCTCCTCTGTTCGCCCGACTTTTTCAGGTCGTGCGACTTCTTTCCCTCTGCTTTGCTCGGCTTCTTGGAAGCGGCCTTCCTAGCCGCCCGACCTGTTTTCTGGTCGCCCGGCTTGGTGCTCTTTTCTCTTCTCGCGGCTTGTTCCTCTCGTCGCGGTTTGCTCCTCTCTTGCTTCCATGGCTTTCCTCTCCTCTAGCATGTCCGCCTCCGTGGTCACCTCTTCTGGTAGTGCTCATGTTGTGACTCGCGGACGATGGCTCATCGACTCTGGTGCAACAAATCATATGACAGGCAACCCTCAATGTTTCTCTCTTCTTGACACACAGGCTCAGTTGCCCCCGGTCATTGTTGCTGATGGATCTCCCTCCCCGGTCCATGGGACGGGCATGGTTCAAGTCACTCCATCTCTCTGCTTGGCTGATACCCTCTATGTGCCCAAGTTTCTGTGCAATTTATTATCGGTTACTTCTTTATGCAAGCAACTACGGTGTTCTGTCACCTTCACCCCTACCTCTTGTGCTTTTCAGGATCCGGACTCCCAACGGACGATTGCTACCGGGACTGAGAGTGATGGCCTCTACTTCCTCGACAACGTTTCTGCTCTATCCGCCTTCTCCTCCTCCTCTACAGATCTTCTCCAATGGCATCTTCGCCTTGGACATGCTCCTCCCCGAATTCTACGACAGCTCCTGCCGCACCTCCCTCCTCATCATCCTCCTCTAAACTGTGATGCATGTCAACTTGGCAAACATCACCGCTCCTCCTTCCCACCAACGCAAAGTCGGGGCTTTTCCCATCCGTTCGACCTCGTTCACTCTGACATATGGGGTCCCGCTCCTAACCTCACCATCGGTCGGGGTAGTTCCTATTTTGTCACCTTCATTGATGATTTCTCTCGATGTACGTGAGTATATCTTCTCAAAAATTGCTCCGAGTTGTTCTCTGTTTGGACCTCCTTTTATTCTATGGTTCAAACTCAGTTTGCTACGTCTATTAAACTCCTTCGTTCTGACAATGCTAAGGAGTATCTTAGCCACGACTTCTCCTCCTTTTGTACTCACCATGGTGTTATTCGTCAAACCAGCTGTGTCTACACCTCACAACAAAATGGGGTGGCGGAACGCAAAAACCGTCACCTCCTTGATGTCGCTCGCACTATGATGACTCAAATGCATGTTCCTCGCTCCTATTGGGGCTATGCTGTCCTCCTCTCCTGCTATCTCATCAATCGCCTTCCCTCCACCGTTCTCCACGGTGCTACCCCCTTCTCCATTCTTTATCCGGACAAGGATCCCTTTCCTCTTCCTCTGCATATCTTTGGGTGCACCGCTTTTGTGCACTCTCCCGCTGCCACCCGTGATAAACTCTCACCACGTGCCACCAAATGTGTCTTTCTGGGCTACTCTCCCACTCAGAAAGGATATTGTTGCTTTGACCCTGTTACCCGCAAGCAATTTGTCTCTGTGGATGTCACCTTCTTTGCCAATGCATCTTACTTCTCTCCCGCTTCCTCTTCTACTCCTCCTGCTCCTACTTCTCCTACCAACCCATCCATTCCCTCTGCTCCCACTGATGTTCCACCCTCTCCACCCACTCCACCGTCTTCCCCATCCTCCTCCTCTCCACCCTCTACTCCGCTTTCTCCCTCCACTCCGCTGCCATCTCTCTCTACTCCCGGGCCAGCTCTCTCCACCACGGATACTCTGGATACTGAGGCACCTGCTGGCCTGGATCTCCCGATTGCTCTTCGCAAAGGGGTTCGGGCCTGTACCCACCATCCGCTTGCTGTAGTTGTTTCCTACGATCGTCTTACCCCTGCTCGCCGGGCTTTTGCACTAGCTATCTCGGCCACTGCCACCCCCCGTTCCTACCAGGAGGCCCTTACTATTCCTCACTGGAAAGTTGCCATGGATGAGGAGATTGCTACTCTCACTGAACGGGGTACCTGGACCCTTGTTCCGCCTCCTTTCGGCACAGATGTTGTTGGTTGTCGCTGGGTCTTCGTGGTGAAGTTTCTCCCAGATGGCAGTGTGGATCGTTATAAGGCTCACCTGGTTGCCAAGGGTTTTACCCAAACTTATGGGATTGATTACTTTGACACTTTCTCTCCCGTGGCTCGCCTCAGCACTATTCGGGTTCTTCTCTCTGTGGCTGTCAACAGGGATTGGTCCATCTCGCAGCTAGATGTTAAGAATGTCTTCCTCTATGGTGATCTGCAGGAAGATGTTTACATGGAGCAACCTCCTGAGTATGTTGCTCAGGGGGAGACACGGGTATGCCGGCTAAGGAAGGCTATCTATGGCCTCAAGCAGAGTCCTCGTGCCTGGTTTGACAAGTTCAGTGGCATTGTTGCGGCCATTGGTTTTACACGAAGCTCAGCAGATCACTCCTTGTTTGTTCGGAAAACCGCCTCTGGTCTTGTTGTTCTTGCGGTTTATATTGATGACATTCTTCTTACTGGCGATGACCAGGATGGGGTATTGATGACCAAGAAACACCTTCGTCAACATCTGGTTACAAAGGATATGGGCTCCCCGAAATACTTTCTGGGGATTGAAATCTCTAGAAAGCCCAACTCCATGGTCCTTTCACAACGGAAGTATGCTCTTGATCTTTTAAAGGAGGCAGGACTCACTGGTGTTAAACCTGCACGTTGTCCTATGACTGCTGGAGAAGACAAAACTTGGACAGATAACTCACCTCTTCTCTCTGATCTTACGAGATACCGGCGTCTGGTGGGCAAGCTCATATATCTCACGGTAACCAGACCCGACATCTCTTATGCTGTTGGCAATGTGAGCCAGTTCATGTAAGCTCCGAGGGAGTGTCATCTACAATCTGCTCTGAGGATATTAGAGTATATTAAAGCTGCTCCAGGGAAAGGACTCCTATTTCAGAAGAATGGTCACCTAAGGGTTGAAGCTTACTCTGATTCAAGCTATGCGGATGACAAAGGGGACCGCAAATCGACTTCAGGTTTCTGTACATTTGTTGGAGGCAATCTTGTGAGTTGGAAGAGCAAGAAACAGTCTGTCGTTTCCAGGTCTAGTGCAGAGGCGGAATATCGTAGCATGACATCGACTACATGTGAGTTGAAGTGGTTGAGGGCTCTCATGCTTGACTTAGGAGAGGTTTACAACTATCCTCTTCCTATGTTCTGTGACAATAAGGTTGCAATACACATTTCCAAAAATCCGGTCTTTCATGAGAGAACAAAACACATAGAAGTCGACTGTCATTTTATTCGGGAAGAAATATTGAAGAAACAGATTTGCACTCCATTTGTCACGTCCGACAACGAGTTGGCAGATGTCTTCACCAAGCCGGTGTCCGCTTCCTTTTTTCACATCTGCGACAAGCTGGGCATGATCGATATATATGCTCCAGCTTGAGGGGGAGTGTTGAAGTTGGTGACCGGGCGGCCTGGCGGTTTGTATTGGCGGGTTGGAGACCACGCGGTCTGGCGGTCTGTCTCAGCCGGCTTGGAGACCGGGCGGTCTGGCGGTCTCTCCTGGCAGTCTCGCTTCCTCTCTGGTGGTAGCCGTGCGGTTAGCCCTGCTGTCTAACCGCGCGGTTTGTGCGGTTTGTCTTGTATAGTCCGCTTAGTCCTGTAATTTTTAGTCTCACATCTCTTATTTGTATTCTCTCATCTCTCCTCCATTCTATATAAGGGAGGGCATACCTTTGTAATAGATATCTTTTTTGGATAATAAAATTTCAATTATTCAAAAGTTTATTTGCTTGTTCTCTACTTTTCGCTTCTTTTCGCTACTTTCTAACAGCAAAAGCGCATAAAGGCCGTACTCGTGCATCAGGGACTTCACAAGACACTCCTTGAAAAGGAGAAGGTCAAGGTGAAGGACGATGACGAGTGGGATGAGCTGGATCTCAAGGCCATCAGCATCATACAGCTGTGCTTGACAGATGAGGTCATGTACAATGTAGTCGAGGCGCAGACTCCAACGGATCTATGGAAAAAACTCGAAGAGCTCTATATGTCTAAATCGCTTACGAATAAGCTATACGTTAAGAAACAATTGTATAGCTTAAGGATGTCCGAGGGAACGCAGTTGTTGGACCATATGAATGTGTTCAACAAGCTGGTATCTCAGCTGCGGAGTATGGATGTGAAGGCCGAGGAGGAAGACCAAACTCTTCTCCTCTTGTCCTCACTCCCGAGGCCGTTCGATCATTTAGTAATCTTGTATGGTAAGGATACCCTTGAGATGGAGGAAGTGGTGATGATGCTTCTTTCTAATGAGAAGAGGAGCAGTTCCGGATCGAGGGCGAGCGAGGGTCTGTTAGTGAAGAACAAAGACCCATCCCGAGGGAGATCGAAGGAGCGAGGCAAGAAGGACTCTCTACCTAGATCGAAGTCCAAAGGCAAGAACAACAAATGCCACTTCTGCAAGGAGGAGGGGCATTGGAAGGTGAACTGCCCTAAGAGGAAACTCAAGGGCAAACACCTGAGCCTCAGCAGGCCGCTATAGCAGCCGGGTACGATAGCGATGCAGATGTCTTGCACGTGTCACAGAGTCATGAGATCACGGACGAGTGGATCATGGACACTGGGTGTTCATACCACATGTGCCCATGTAAAGAGTGGTTTACCACTTTCAGGGAGTGCGATAGCGGTCGGGTCCTGATGGGAAATAACTCTGAGTGCAGGACTATGGGGATCGAGACTATCCGGATCAGAATGTTCGATGGAGCGATTCAGACACTCACCGATGTGAGATATGTGCCTGACCTAAGGAAGAGCCTGATCTCCTTAGGTACCTTAGAGGTAGCCGGATATTCCTATACCGGCGAGGGAGGATTTATCAGGGTGAAGAGAGGCGCACTAGTCGTCATGAAGGGGAGTGTACTGATACGCTTTATAGGTTGATAGGCACCACAATAGCTGGTGATACGGCCATTGTCGTGATGTCTGATGAGGATACCTCTGCGCTGTGGCATGCTAGGCTTGACCACATGAGTGAAAGAGGTCTCGTAGAGCTGCATAGGAGAGGACTCCTGAAGGGAGTCAAAACATGCAGACTTGACTTTTGTGAGACCTGCGTTCTAGGAAAGCAGCACAAGGGCAAGTTTATGGCATCGAGTCGGCATAGTAAGGACGTCCTGGAGTATATACACTCAGATGTATGGGGGCCAGCCCCGGTGCCATCACTTGGAGGCGCGGGTTATTTCGTGACATTCATCGACGATTACTCCAGGAAGGTTTGGATCTACTTCCTCAAATAAAAATCCGAAGTGTTTGAAAAGTTCAAGATCTGGAAGACCCAGGTAGAGAACCAGACGGGGAAGAGGGTGAAGTATCTGAGATCTGACAACGGTGGCGAATATACATCATAGGAGTTTCAGGGGTATTGCGATCAGGAGGGCATCACTAGGCACTTCGCCATCCCTGGCACGCCGCAGCAGAACGACGTCGCCGAAAGGATGAATAGGACGCTTCTAGAGAGGGTCAGGTGCATGCGTATATACGCAGACCTGCCCAAGCCCTTCTGGGCTGAGGCGGTGAGCATTGCACAGTATCTAGTGAATCTATCCCCATCGATGTCACTAGATTTTAAGTGCCCACAGGAAGTATGGTCAGGTACGCCAGTCACGTATTCTGACATCTATATCTTCGGATGTCCTGTATACACCCTGATGCCGGACACAGAGCGGACGAAGCTTGATGCTAAGTGCAGGAAGTGCATTTACTTGGGTCGAAAGACCGGCACTAAAGGATTCAAGTTGTGGAATCCCGAGACCAAAAAGACTGAGGTGAGGCGCGATGTGGTGTTTGATGAGGCTTCTATATTGAAGAAGTCTCAGCCCCAAGCGAAGGAGGTGGAGAAGACTCCGAGTACACCAGTGGAGGTGGAGCTCGAGAGTAGTAGCAGAGCTGCAGATCGGGGAGTGGAGCATGAGGGTACTAGCAGGACCGATCATCAGGATGAATCATCCGAATCTGATGGATCAGACATTGTACAGCCCGCTCAGGAGGAGTCGTATGCAATTGCTAGGGGAAGGGCTAGGAGAGAGGTCAGAGTGCCTCTCAGGCTACAGGATTCTGTAGCATACACTTTCCAGATGATCTCCTCCGACCCCATATCCTACAAGGAAGCCATCGAGAGCAAGGAAAGCTCTCAGTGGATGGCGGTCATGGAGGAAGAGATCGAGTCTCTCCATAAGAATAAAACTTGGGAGCTGGTGTATCTCCCGAAAGGAGCTAAGGCGATTAGCTCCAAATGGGTATTCCGGAAGAAGGAGTCTACTTCCGGGAAGGACCCTTTGAGATACAAGGCCAGGTTCGTCGCGAAAGGCTTTGCGCAAAAGAAAGGCATAGATTTCGATGAAATTTTTTCGCCGGTCGTAAAACATTGCTCCATTAGGTTATTGCTCGCCTTAGTGGTACTCCACGATATGGAGTTGGAGCAATTGGATGTGAAGACTGCATTTCTTCACAGGATTCTAGATGAGGTGATCTATATATTGTAGCCTGAGGGGTTTGTGAAACCCGGCAATGAAAAGGTGTACAAGCTTAGAGCATCTCTCTACGGTTTGAAGCAATCGCCGAGGATGTGGAACCGAAGGTTCGATGTCTTCATGGCTTCATTGGGGTTCACCAGGACTCAGTACGACACTTGTGTGCATTTTAGATTCCTTGCGAATGGGGATATGTTAATTCTGATGTTGTACGTCGATGACATGTTAATCGCGTGCAAATCAGCCCAGGAGATCTCCTTATTAAAGGAGAAGTTGCGCTCGGAGTTCGAGATGACAGATCTCGGACATGCGCAGAAGATCCTTGGGATGGAGATTCGTCGAGACAGAGAGCGCGGCATGCTCTGGCTATCTCAAACTGGGTATATTAAGAAGGTGTTGGAGAAATTCAGTGTGAGTGACTCCAAGGACGTCTCAACCCCCTTGGGACAGCATTTTCGGTTATCGTCCATTCAGTGCCCTACCACTGAGAAGGGACGACAGGAGATGCTGAGTGTACCGTATGCGAATGCGGTGGGGTGCTTGATGTATGCGATGATCTACACTAGACCAGACATCACTCAGGCAGTGAGCGTCGTGAGCAGATATATGGCAAATCCAGGGCGACAGCATTGGGAAGCTGTCAAATGGATTTTGCGATATCTGAACGGGACACCCAACGTCGGATTACTCTTCAGGAAGAGTGATGTTGCAGGTGTGTTAGAGGGCTATGTAGATTCCGACTACGTGGGTGACCTAGATAGAAGGAGATCCACGACTGGATACATTTCCCTTCTAGGTGGAGGTCTCATAAGTTGGAAGGCTACTTTGCAGGATACAGTCGCTCTGTCCACTATAGAGGCGGAGTATATCGTTGCGGTGGAGGCCGCGAAGGAAGCCATTTGGCTCAAGGGTATCACCGCAGAGCTGCAGGTTTCTCAGGAGGCTGTGAAGCTTCATTGTGATAGTCAGAGTGCTATTTATCTTGTGAATGACCCGGTCTACCATGCAAGAACCAAGCACATTGACGTTCGTTATCACAAGTTGAGGGAGTTTGTCGGAGGAGAGGACATTCAGTTGCTAAAAGTCCCGACAGAGGAAAACATAGCAGATATGTTGACCAAGCCTCTGACCGGAATCAAGTTCAAGCATTGCTTGGACTGGGCTCATATCGGCTCATGCTGATCGTGCCGGCCCCAGGGAGAGGGTGCTTGTAGTCGCCAGTAGGGGTCTGTGTGTTATAGGCGGTATTAGTGTTCGTGGAGCATCAAAGTGGAGATTGTTGTTTTGATGGCTCCAAACCGGACCGGTCCAGCTGGACCGGTCTGGTTATTGTGTTTGGTTTTGGCCATGGGCTGAACCAACCCTTGGTTATATGCTATATATATTGTTTTTACATGAGATAAACATAACCTAAGAGAACTATCGGGAGAAAGAAAAGATCGGGAAGCGGCGGCATCGGGAGAAGATCCGGCGGCGGCATCGGGAGAAGTTCAGCGGCGACATTCCCGATCGAGGCTCTTCTTCTCCGGCGGGCATAGGACTCGATCTTGGGCCGGCGGTTCTTCTCCGACGAGGATCAACGGCGGCATCGGGAGAAGTTCAACGACGAGATACCAGATCGAGGCTCTTCTTCTCCGGCGGGCATAGGGCCCGATCTTGGGCCGACAGTTTTTTTTCGGCGAGGATCGGGATACCCGATCTAGGCTCTCTTCTCCAGCGATCTTGGAGATCCGGCGGCGGCCAGGGCGGGCATAGTTTTTCCTTCTTCTTCGGCGACATCAAGGCTGCGGCGGTCTCTCGCCAGCAGCATCCAGGGGAGAAAAAGGGGGCTGCAGCGGCGGCACCAATCAGAGGGAGTGGGCGGCGACACCGATCGACCATTTCTTGCGGCCGGCATAGGGGAGTTTTCTTCCCTCTCTTGTTCTTGTTGTTCTTTATTTTTTTCCCTATTCTAGGTTAGTGTCAATCCGCTGAGGATCGTTAAGTGCCTGTGTTGTAATCTGATATATATATTTTTGATTAGTGGATCCGGCATGCTCTCCCCATGGACAGGGGCGAAACTACAGTGTTTATAAGGTGGGCAAATGCCCACCTTATCATTTTACAAAAAAATCAATTATTATTAAAAAAAATCAATCGGACGGTTCAAAATTTGTTTAAAGCTCGGTTCTAGCTATGCTTAAGAAATAAATCGCGTGAGAAGCACTGGAGATTTCAGCAAATTTAAGGAAAATTGGCGTCCTGGTGCCCGATAATGTACACGACGCCTGACATCTTGAAAATTTAAGGAAAATATGAAATAGACTGCGGTTTTTTGCACAAACCGCAGTCTATTCCCCTCAGTAATATAATTTTTTTTTATTTAAAACAGTATTTTTTTAATTTAAAACGGCAAAATTTTTTTAATATTTTAGCTAGATTTTAGACTGTGATTTTATAAAAAAACCGCTGTCTAAAGTAAATAGACAGACTTTAGACTGCGGTTTTATAAAAAACCGCAGTCTAAAGTATTATAATTTTTTTCATTAAAACCGCGTCTTTTGAAATAAGATCTACTATATTATATTTTTAGAAAAAGTGTTCAACATAAAAGTTGTAGATCTCGTCAAGATCTACAACTTTCATGTTGAACAATTTTCTTTAAAATGTCATATAGTATGTCTATTTTTAAAAAGGGCGGAACTATGCGAATCGCATTATTCGGCCCGGTTTCCGCCCTTTTTGAAATTAGATATATTATATGACATTTTTAGGAAAAGTGTTCAACATGAAAGTTGTAGATATCAACGAGATCTACAACTTTCATGTTGAACACTTTTTCTAACAATGTTATATAGTAAGTTTATTTTCAAAAATTACGTTTTAAATAAAAAAAATTATAATACTTTATACTGCGGTTTTATAAAAACCGCAGTATCAAGTATTATACTTTTTTTTCATTAAAACCGCGTCTTTTGAAATAAGACTTACTATATGATATTTTTAGGAAACATGTTCAACATAAAAGTTGTAGATCTCGTCAAGATCCACAACTTTCATGTTGAACACTTTTCCTAAAAATAACATATAGTAAGTCTATTTTTAAAAAGGGCGGAACCCGGGCGAAATTATGTGAATCGCATTGTTCGGCCCGGGTTCCGCCCTTTTTAAAATTAGACCTATTATATGACATTTTTAGGAAAAGTATTCAACATGAAAGTTGTAGATATCGACGAGATCTACAACTTTCATGTTGAACACGTTTTCTAACAATGTAATATAATAGGTCTATTTTCAAAAATTGCGTTTTAAATGAAAAAAATTATAATATTTTAGACTGCGGTTTTATAAAAAAACCGCAGTCTAAAGTATTATAATTTTTTTCATTTAAAAAGTGACTTTTGAAAACGTGACTTTAAGCAAAAGAGGGCCGAAGTTTTATCAGTATAGACAGTTTTACCCTACTTAAATCGAAAAAAGTCGCGATTTATCTTTTTCACCGAGAGTTTTTACGTCTGCTGCTTTCCCGAAAAGTTCCTGGCGATTTTATTGCGAAACTTTCGGCCCTCCTTTGCTTAGATTTGGTGAGTGATGATTTTTCTTAAAAATATTAAAGTTTTTTAATTTCGTTTTATGTTGATAATTAAAGATCTTGAAGATGCTTTGTTTTTTATTCTGGTCGATGACGCTCGTGATGTATCTACAAAAGTGCAGATGATAGTTGTTATACGTTATGTTAACAGACATGGTCAAGTGGTTGAACGTCTATTGGGAATTACTCATGTTGTTGTGTTGGGTAATGTATCCACAATTACCTGGATTTGAGGAAGTCACCCGTCAAGCTAAGATGAATTCACAATGTATTTGATAAAATCTTGTAAGTTGTGCTTGCAGTTATTCCACGCTAAGTACACACCAATGTCAGGGTGCAGTAGGTCAATATACACGGGTCTGCGCGACGTAATCCCTCGTTGAGCAGATCAATGTGTTGGCCTACGTGTACTCTCTCTATTAGAGTGTACTTATCTTCAAGTACAGGGCCGTGACAATGCAAAAGCAGACAAGGAGCAAGGATGGGTCAAAGAGCAGCTCATGAGTGAAAAGACGAAAAATCATCTAAGTAACAATCGACGAGAATCACCAAGTGATTCTTGTCAATTCGTCGAGAATCACTGGCTGATTCTCGCCGTCTCTATCCGGCTACATCAAAGCCTGCAAATCTGGCGCCAAGTCATAATCGTCGAGAATCATCAAGTGATTCGGCGAGGATCACTAGTGTTAAGGCTCTGTTTTGAACCGGTATTAGGGTTTCTTCTGGTGGGACCCACAACAGTCATAAAAAGATATACTACTGTATAAATACTCGCGTATTTTTGAATAGTAGGCAGAGCATTTTTTGAACAGAAAATTATACACGAGCCGCGGACGTGACCTAGATCGCGATACCTGCTCCGCCGCCGTCGCCGCTCGTGCTAGTTGTTCGCCGCTTTTGATCGTGGTTCTTCCAGATCTTCCGGCGACAGAAGCTTAGCCAAGCACTGCGTCTCACGCGTCTAACCAGAGATCCTTTGTCTCTTGATTCGTTGATCGGGAAAACCTTCCCTTTCCGAATCGATCGAGACGATCGATCCTAGTGTGACCGTTGGAAGACCTTGCTAGCTTTGCTACGAAAATTGAATCTCTAAAGACCAGCAGCAGCACTCCGTTGTCGCCGCCGATCCCGAGAACCAAGCCGCCGCCCTTCTTGTCGCCGCCGGTTTCGGGGAGATTCTCTCCAAGAGAGATCTAGGGTTGTGGACTCTTCGTTGACTTCAAGAACACGTCATCGAACGAAGAGGGACACCTTAGTCTCCAAAAGTTGTTTGTATTTCTTGTACATTCTATTTTCATTTTTGTTGTAAAGGAACGTTGGTTCCTAGTTGTAAGGGTTGAGTGCAACCCGTGTTGTGGGAGTGTTGACTCCTACGTGTGGAAGAGTTCCTTCCGTTAGTACAAGGATTGGATTTCAATCCTGTTGGTGAAGTGACCGAGTCGTCCCTGGTTGGGAGATAGGTCGAAGGGGGAAAGTGGATGTACCCAAATCGGGGAACCACTATAAATTGCTTGTGTCCTTTCTGTGCTGTGTTGTTTTGTTGTCTTGTGCAGGTACAATTTCAATTCCGCAAAAATGCTGCACGTCACCTATTCCCCCCATAGGTGAAGGTAGTTGACACTTGGTGGACTTTCATGTTGATACAACATCAAAATCACTATTATCAGAAGTTGAAGCACTTCTAATGAAACATAATTTGAGTTTGTCAAGAATCCGTGGTCAAGGTTATGATGGAGCCAGTAACATGCAAGGAGAGTTTAATGGTCTTAAATCACTAATTTTAAAGGAGAATCAACAAGCATATTATGTTCATTGTTTTGCACATCAACTTCAATTATCACTTGTCGCTATTGCAAAAAAAACATGAATATAGTATCTGTTTTTGAATTGGTTACTAATATAGTGAATCTGGTGGGCGGATCATGTAAACGCCATAATATTTTGCAAGAACAGCAGTACAAAAAGATCAAGTAAGCGCTTCAAAATAGCGAACTTGTTAGTGGTCAAGGCTTAAATCAATCAACTACTTTAAAACGAGCTGGAGATACACATTGGAGTTCACATTATAATACATTGATCCGCTTGACAAATATGTTCTCTGCAATTATTGATGTTCTTGACATTATTGTCAATGATAAGAAATTAAGATCAGATCAAAAATTGTAAGCGCACACTCTTCTAAAGTCAATACAAACTTTAGATTTTATATTCACTTCATTTGATGATCAAAATATTAGGGATCACATATGAATTATCTCAAGCATTACAAAGGAGAGATCAAGATATCGTCAATGCTATGACATTAGTTAAGATATCAAAATATCGACTGCAACTGATGAGAGATAATGGATAGGATTCCTTGATAGCGGAAGTTTCTTCATTTTGTAAGAAGCATAATAAAGAGATTCTAAACATGGATGCAACTTATGTTATTCCGGGACGATCACGTCGAAATGTTGAGACAACAACTACTTTGCATCATTTTCGAGTTGGTTTATTCTATCCAGCAATAGATTTACAACTTCAAAAACTCAACAGTCGATTCAATGAAACCAATACTGAGTTGCTACTTTGTGTATCTTGCTTAAGTCCAACTGATTTATTTGTTGCTTTTGACAAAAAGAAGTTGATTCAACTTGCTTTGATGTATCCAAAGGAATTTCCAACAGTTCAACTTTCTGCAATTCAGCTTGACAACCAATTAGAAACTTACATCCTAGATATGAGATCAAATGACGATTTTACAAATTTGAGAAGTATTGGAGAACTTGCTGAGAAGTTAGTTGAGAAGAAAAAAATATAGTATATTCTCATGTCTATACTCTTATAACTCTTGCACTTATATTACCAGTTGCAACAGCGACAGTTGAAAGAACGTTTTCTGCAATGAAGATTATCAAGAATCGTCTCCGTAACAGAATATCAGATCAGTTTATGGTGGATTGTTTGATCACATATATAGAAAAAAAAGCATTTAATTTTATCGATGATAAGAAGATCATGTTTTGTTTTCAGAATATGAAGTCTTGACGAGGAATACTATAAATGTTTCATCAGATGTTGAGGTATTTTGGGTAAATATTTAACTTTGAAAATTATTATGCATGCAATTAGCTATATTTTCAGCACTAAAATTTTACATTGTGTTTTGCATTTTTAATTTTTTTTAGGTTTTAATACTTTGATTGATTTTTTAATATTTCATAATACAAAGTTTGTCCGCCTTATACTTTAATCCTGGCTTCGCCACTGCCCGTGGATGTAGGAGTTTAACTCCGAACCACGTAAATCTTTTGTGTTTTCTGTGTTTTGGAATCTCGTACTATCTTTGATTGTTTGGTGTGCTCCACTATTTGCTCAAAAAACTTCCGTTGATATTGTCCGCGACAAGTTCCGTACTCACGGGCCGGTGCCAATTGCACTACATTTTTATGCATGGTCATTTGCTTGTCGTGCACATTTGTCAAAACTTTTAAATTTGGGAAGAGAAAAAGGAGGTAACCTTGGTGGTGAAGAAATGTTGACTTAATGATCCTTGGTTGATTACATTGCACCCATGAATTGCAAACAGAGTGGATGGCGCCGAAAGGGAAGCTTTGAACGACGATGCTCTCTAGGAAGAATTTTCGCTGGTGGTCGATTTGACACCATGAAGGTGTCGGGTTCGTAGAACTCAGAGTCCACCATGAACTCCGTTGGTGAAGATGAACTGCGAATATCATTCTGAACTGCGGATATCAATGAACTACAAATAGCCGAATTTTAAAGCAACATATATATATACACAGAGAACAATGAAAATAAGAAAAACAATCCAATTCGTAACAGTTTTTTTAGTAATATCTTTGTCAGGCTTTACCGTTTAAGAATATTCGGAAATAAATTTGTTCTCTAATGGATCAAAAAGTTCTTAAAATATAATACTGTCAGTATTGTTAATATTTTGATTCATCGTCATATTATTTTTCTAAGAATTAACGGTTTGATGCGCACTCCCACAATGAAATGAGATTGAAGAAACACACCTAAAATGTTTTCCCATATGTGAGGCTTGGCACTTGGCAGTATGCAGACAATTAATATTAATTATGCTGGCCCTGAAAAAAAAGAGGACAACTGAATATCTTTAGCTACAAGAAAGTGTGAGGGAAATAATATTGAACTAAATTCCTTGAGACAAAGAAAACATCGAGATATTAGCGTGGAAATACATGTCTAATTAATATCTTCTGAATGATAGTGAATTTCTCTTAACTCTACAGTAAGCATGCCTTCCCACAATCCCACAGTTTGACAAAGAGTGAATATTAAGGCTAAGTTTGGGGGGGGGGGACTTATTTTCACCGGTCAAGCGATTCCGACCGCATGAACCAGACCTTAATTATAAGTCCCCGCAAACGGATCCTAGACTTTAGGGTCGGTTTGGTACAACGTTTTTGCTCCACTTAGTTATGACTGTGCGTCGTCAAGAAAAAAACACTGGTTTTGACCATAAAAGTGAATCGATCGAGTTTCTTAGGTAAGATTGGGTGTTTGCAAACTGCGGTTTATAACCTCCGCATTCACGACCACCATCATATCACCTTGTCAAACTGACCTTATAATAATTAAATGTCAATGGTATCTAACATATCATGCATGCATCCATGATGTAATGAAATTATTTATTTCTACTCGGTGCACAAAGTTCTTTTAAAGAAGTGTTTACCTATTATCTTCTATCTATAGTATATGCTACTATTCATACTATCGCAAACCGATTAATGAAAACCAAACAAAGCCTAAGAGGCTAAGAGATAAGTTTTGGTATGAAAAATGAGAAGATAACTCAATGCTTAGCCTCATAACTAGCAAGGGGAATGAGCGTTGATGTGTATCGAAGACGGTCAGTTTGTTTCGACGGTGATAATTGGAGTGTTGGGCCAAAATGCAGGGGTGGCATTGACAATGGAGAGATCGGAGATGAAAGGAGTAGTTACTTTCTAAACAATGGTCGACACGTTGTATCATTGTCTATTGTATTTGAAAAGCTATGGATGCCGCCTTCTGCAAATGTTACAATGGTTGTACTCGTGCAAGTTGTGATTGAAGACGAGATGGGTACGAAGTTGCGACGTGAGTTCGCCCGTGCTGAAGAGGATGCACTCCCTCACATTGATTCAATTATGTCTCGAAGTAGGTAATCACAGAATTTCGGGCGGACACGAAAAATAATTGTATGTAAGCTGTACCTTACGTTCCAGCTTTAGCGATGAACAACCCTACAAGCTGGGTATAATTAATTCTGATTAAACCTAACCATGCAAGAAAAATAGTTTAGTTATTAGTCTCATTGGCTTCCGTGATTAATCTCCTATCGTTAGAGCCGAGATTTTTGCGTCCCAAATGCTACAACAATAGAACACGTGTAAAATTGTAAATACAAAATATAATGTCACTCCATCCATTGTGTATGTAATATATATATCTTTAACTATATTTAAATAATAATAAAAAAGTAGTTTGGAGCTTTAGAATTAATGTTAGTCATCAGATATGAGCCAAGTATTTTATTTTTTTATAAAAATAAAATGTGAATATTCATTCATATTTTTTACGGTCATTTTAAGTACTCAAATGGATATGTTTTGAATAAAAAAAGCTATCATGTGCGGGTGCAGTCCATTTATAGGCAGGCGCAGCCTGCTCGAATGTGGGGGGAAACTCGCTAAAAGTCAGCGACCATGGGCAAAGCCAGTGCGGAGCCCGCCTCTATGCGGCCAAGTGGCAGCGAGTGGTCGGTGCGGCGTTGAGCAGATAAAATGCGTGGAAACGGGTGAAGCCCGTGCGAAGGCGGGCGAAGCCCGTGTGGAAGGTGGGTGAAGCCCGCCTGGATGCGGTCGAAGGCTGCCCAAGAGCATCGAGAACGAGCGTAGCCCGTGCGGAGCCCGCTTCTATGCAGCCGAGTGGCCGCGAGTGGCTGGTGCGGCGCCGAGCTGATAGATTGCGTAAAAACAGGCGAAACCCGTGCGAAGGCGGGCGAAGCCCGTGCGAAGTGTAACTCCTCCCCTGTAATGACCGTATAATATGGATCCGGCCCGAGCCCCACAACATACAGCTGCCACAACTTAAACATTATAAGATGATATAAACTACTCAAACTCAAAACTCAGATTACAACAGCGGAAACGTACAACTAAACAGGAAGTTATCCACTAATTCAAGAGTATCAAAATGGCCTTAAGGCCTTACACATCATAAGTCCAAAAACTGAATGACAACAATATCAAATATCAATGCGCATAAGCACTCCTAGACTACCTCGACATGCAAGTCGGAAACTTATTTTGATATTCTCCACTTTCTGCACTCCGAAACGTACACGTTATTTGTCACAAATATAGAGGGAGATTATTAGTGTATATTTGGACGAATAACGAGTTCGGAGGCATAACAGGTCAGTTCGGGTACACGGTTAACCCATACCTGTAGTAACTCCTAAGTGTTTGCATATTTATACCCACCTAGGGGCAATGGGTAGGAGATTCCACTTAGATCCTCATCCGGATGCTTCGAGCTGTTATGAAAACGGGTCTCCGAGTGCGGATAAAATTCTCCTGTTCAAGTGAAATTTCTAACGGCCACAATTATGGTTACGAAAAATAATAATAACACACGAAAAGAAATAAACAAACACCACAAAAGAAGAACACCAAGATTTAAGTGGTTCCCCGAAAAATCAAATGGGTACATCCACAGTGCAGGCAGAGATCAATTTTATTTCTCAAGATTCTCAAACATATAATACAGCTAAAATGGAGGAGAAAGAATAGACTGAGAAGAACTCGAATCCTCCAAGATCCGGCTATACGAGATGCGACGAGAATCAAGCGGCGGCGAAGTTCCTGCTTTTCGAAGACCCGCACGGCCAAAAGCTGCACCGAAAGAGAAAGGACCTGCTGCACCACTCATGTTGGCCGACCACCTCTTGAATTTAAATAGGAGAGAAATCCTAGGGGGAAAGGAGGGCCGGTTGCCACCATTTGAAGGAAGATAATTCCTTCCCTAAAGAGGAATTTCCAGGTTGGCAAATCCCCAAAAAGAATAGGGCTGAATATTAGGAGATTAATTTGGAGGGCCGGCTGCCACCATTAGAAGGAAGATAATTCCTTTCCCCAAAGAGGAATTTCCAAATTGAATTTCGCCCGGAATAGGTAATAACACCTCCCACGGATTGCCGACGTGGCGCAATCCGGACGATCCATGCGCGTGTGAGGTGTCACGATCCTAACAATCTCCACCTTGACGTCTCACGCAAACGAAACTCCACCTTGACGCCTCTCCAAGGACAAGCTCCACCTGACTGAAATAACTCCAATAGCTAGACGGTCACCAAGATCCAAAAGCCAAAGAGACAAGATTGAATGAACTATGGCCGAGAGTGAATCATATATAAGAAATGAACTCCTTCAATCCTGAGTAGCGCACAAACTGGACTAACGTGGCTGTCTCAGAAACGCTCCACCTTGAAGCTAAATATCAACTGCTCCACCTCCAGCGGTGGTCTCCCATAGCAAAACTAAACCTGTCAAGATTCCTGACATTTGATGTGTGCGCGGGAGAGATATTGATAAATGCAGACACATCAAGAAAAGAATGCAAACAACTGTCCTCGACATGAAAAGATGGAACCCCTATGAGAACTAATCAGAAAAGGATTGATTAGACACACTCTGAGCCCATGTATAACGAAGGAGTAATAATGAAAGGGCTAAGGTAATAAGGGGACAAAACGCATTCGATAATGAATTCTTTGACCAGGAAAGAATAACTCGGAATAAGAGTTATATAAACACAAGCATAAGAAATAACATGACTAGGAAAAGAAAAATAATGGTAAGCAAATGGAGGGGGTAACAGAATAAGAAAGGAAAAAAAATGGCGGAAGAAAACGTAGATAAAACAGGAGGAAAAAAAAAGATAGGTGAGGAAAAGTACTAAAGGACGTCCTCATCGACATCCTCGATGCATATGGATGCGACAGACTTCCCCTTATCATCACCAAGGGATTTTTCTTTCTCCTTGTTCTGAAGCTTCCAGCAGTCCTTTATTCCGTGACCCTTCTTTTTGCAGTAATTGCAGTAACTGTCTGAACTCTTTTTGAACTTGCCTCCTCTAACTGAACCAGACTGACCCCGAGAGAATAAAGCTGAACTTTCAGCAGCACCTGAGCCGGAAGACTTCTTTCGGATGTCATCTGAGAGTAAGGCTGCAGTAACCTCTTCCATGTCCAAAACGTCCTTGCTGTAGGTAAGAGTAGTGACCATGCTCTCGTAGGACTTTGGAAGGGAGTTCAGTAAAATAACTGCACTGTCCTCTTCCTCCACCTTGATATCCATGCTGAGACACTCTGATAGCAGTTTGTTAAAACTGTTTAGGTGGTCGTGAAGAGAGGAACCCTCCTTCATGCTGAACTTGTACAACTTTTGCTTGAGGTAAATACGATTGGGAAGAGACTTCGTCATGTAGACATTCTCCAGCTTTGCCCAAAGACCAGAGGCAGTCGTCTCTGAAAGAACTAACGGCCACCATATAAACACATCATCGTATAAGCAAAGCTGTATGGTGGACATAGCTTTGAGATCCATATCCTCCCACATGCGATCGGTAACCTCAACATCCTTATTGACCTTCCCCAATAGGACACGGTGTAATCCTTCCTTAATCAGTAGTGCTCGTACCTTGACCTGCCACAAGCCAAAATTGTGCTTTCCGTCGAACTTCGTAACTTCAAACTTCACACCATGGAAAGATGGAACCCCTATGATAACTAATCAGAAAAGGGAAGACACACTCGCCTAAGGTAATAGAATTCTTTGACAAACTGAAGAAAATCTGCACGGAGACCGAAGCGACCGAATAAATTCACGGATCAAGATTAGGAAGATAGGGAGCGGACCGATGTCGTCACCTACCGTTGACCCTACTCGAAACGGAACGTCCTAATAGAAGTTTGTTAAAACGGTCGTCGATCGAACCTCCCTCCGATACCACTTGTTATGAAAACGGGTCTTTGAGTGCGGATAAAATTCTCCTGTTCAAGTGAAATTTCTAACGGCCACAATTATGGTTACGAAAAATAATAATAACGCACGAAAAGAAATAAACAAACACCATAAGGAAGAACACCAAGATTTAAGTGGTTCCCCGAAAAATCAAATGGGTGCATCCACTGTGCAGACAGAGATCAATTTTATTTCTCAAGATTCTCAAACATATAATACAGCTAAAATGGAGGAGAAAGAATAGACCGAGAAGAACTCGAATCCTCCAAGATCCGGCTGTACGAGATGCGGCGAGAATCAAAGCGGCGGCGAAGTTCCTGCTTTTCGAAGACCCGCACGGCCAAAAGCTGCACCGAAAGAGAAAGGACCTGCTGCACCACTCATGTTGGCCGACCACCTCTTGAATTTAAATAGGAGAGAAATCCTAGGGGGGAAAGGAGAGCCGGTTGCCACCATTGGAAGGAAGATAATTCCTTCCCCAAAGAGGAATTTCCAGGTTGGCAAATCCCCAAAAAGAACAGGGCTGAATATTAGGAGATAAATTTGGAGGGCCGGCTGCCACCATTGGAAGGAAGATAATTCCTTCCCCAAAGAGGAATTTCCAAATTGAATTTCGCCCGGAATAGGTAATTACACCTCCCACGGATTGCTGACGTGGCACAATCCGGACGATCCATGCGCGTGTGAGGTGTCACGATCCTAACATCGAGCAACTTCCACACCCACCTCGACAATACTCCCGCTGCGATTGCGAGTGGCGGAGCGAGAGATATTGGAGCGTGGGGGCACAAGATACTTAGAATCAGGAGTCGGGAGAAAATGACATGGCCCGCAGGGTTGACTCCAGGCTTAGGACTTCGGGAACTCGGCTGCGGACCTGCGCTTCACCTGAACTGGACCGAAAAATGCGTGGGGGCACGGGCCCCCACAGGTCTCTAGATAGCTCCGCCCCTGATTGCGACATTACCTAATATAAATAATATAAAGAAACACTGAATATATATTCTTACTGCATGATCGATGCTTGTGATGTGATCTCTCTCTAGAGCTTTAAAAAAGTGCGTTCTTTTGCTATCATTTTTTCCTCCCAACTAGCTTAAAGAGACCTGCAACACGTTTTAGTCTAAGATAGCAAATTCATACTTAAAAAAAGTAAGAGATCTTAATTCGAATAAAGGCTCTCCATTTGACGTGGTCTTTTCGCTCTACTGCCTTTATACAAGAAAAAAACATGTATTTGACATGTCAACGGTTACATATGCATGGAGTTCTTTAGGTTAAGTTGAACGTTCGGTTCGTAACCACTACAATCACGATCACCGTTGGTGTGCCAAATGAACCCCAAGTCAAGAGAACTATATTAGAGGGCTACACTCATAATATATATTCTACATATACTCCATCAAATGTGGAATGAGCATTCACAAATCACTATTGAATCGATCTTGACTCACGTCCGGACATACACTTAGCCAAACAAAATATTCAATAAATTATATGTGCACACAGGGCCGGATCTAGAGGGGAATTCGAGGGACACCTCACCCCCCATTATTTTTCAAAATGTTTAGTATATTTGGATTCCTGATCTAGTCGAGACAATGAATTTTGACTACTTATACGTCAAAAACGGTGACCAGATAAGGGAAAAATTAACAATTCTGATAAGATAGAAACGTTTAAAATTCTTTTTTTTTTGAAGTAAGTTGATGACCGACCCCCGTATTAAAATTTTTAGAACTCATTAAAAAAAATAGTGACGCATTATTCGTCACTGCATTATATGAATTTATCCTAAACCAACTTAAGGAAGCCAATTTTAAAATAATGTTCAATCTTTAAGCTATGATATAAAAGTATAAAACCCTAATTAATCAAAATAAGGCAAGGATCTACCAAATTAGTCATTATAAACCATTAAACGGCGCATTAATTATGCGGCACGTGTCTCCAATTGCATCCTCACTAAACTATATATAAATATAATAATAATAATTTTCATTGAAGAAGACCCACCACCACCCTCTCTAATTTCCCATCAGCACACCAAAATAAGGAGAGCTGGTTAATTATAATTAGCCGGCAGCCCTGCAGTTCGTTCTCCTTCTCCGGGACCGGGGAGTTCGCCGGTGCCCGGCACCGACGCCATGAAAGCCGTGGCAACGGTGAGGCGGGCCGCCGGAGAGGCCTTTGGCTGCATTTGCCTCTCGAGCGTCACAGATTTGCTCGCAGCTGGAAATCTTTATCTGGAATTCGTCAGCACCGAGCTGGATTCGCGTAAGATTTTTATTTATTGATAATAATATCTTTGACGATTAATTGGAGATAATTAATTTTGATGAGGAATTCTTTTTAATTAATTCTAGCTATGGTTCCGAATCATTCGATAGAGCTGCTGAATATGCGAAGAAATTTATTTAATTTTAGATTTTCCGTAAATAATATATATGATAAATTAAGATGAATAAAGATAGAACGAAAAATAGTAATTCAATAGGTGTGCTCGTGAAAAATTATCAGCTCGATTATACATTTTTTAATGGATTTTAATTATTTTTTAAAATTTTATTTAATTAATTGAAGAATAAATCAAAATCAAATTATGTCCATAAATATGTAAAACAATTCAAATATGAAATATATAAGCCGATATGATGGTTATGAATAGGCCCTGCCCAAAAGGCCCGATCGGGCCCGGGCTTTTGCAAACCGGGCCGAGCCCGGGCCCTTTCTTTATCGGGCTCGGGCCGGGCCCGGCTTTGACCCCGGGAAGGGGCCCGAGCCGGCCCCCCGGGCCAGGCCGGGCCGGGCCGGGCCGGGCCCAGCCGGGCCCTCTTAAGAAAAAAATTACTTAAAAAAATTAAAAAAATTAAAAAAATAAAATAAAAATTAGAATAAAAAAATTTTATTAATATTGAAATTTTAAAAAACAAAATTACACTTTAAAAAAAAAATAGAAAAAAAAAGAAATTTATTATTTTAAATGATAATAAAAAAATTACATTTTTATAAATTCAGATTGTCCATCTCCTCTTCAATTTCCTCGGAGCTCTCCTCCAACGCTGAATGTGTTGCTTCCTATTCGTAGCATCCAATAATCCTTGTAGCAGATGCATAGTTCGAGTGATTCTTCATTTAGTCGGCTCCTCCGCGTGTTCAAAATCCTGCCACTAAGAGAAAAAGCGGACTCCGAAGCTACTGTACTAGCTTGAATTGTTAGTAAATCACGGGCCATATAGGCCAAAATAGGATAGGTATTAGCTTTACTTTTCCACCACTTTAAGATATCGAAGTTTTCGATCTCTTCCGTAGTCATAAAATCACGAAATTGTGTTTTCGTATACAGTCCTAATTCGTTTAAACTACTCGATGTGCGTGCTTTTTTTCTGGAAGCTAATTCTAAAATTTTATTTGTAAAAGAATCTTTTGTCCTAGGTTGTGTTATTTCTTCTCGTGGTCGTGAGCCATATAAGTTGTCGTATAATTAAAACATTCGGTAAAAATAGAATTAAATTTAGTAGTACTAACGTCGTCAACGTCATCGAAACTTATATTTATGTCTAAGTTAACGTTAATTTCATCTATTAAATTTTCTACGCCGTCTACAGCGAATAACGGGTTTAAAGCGGCGGCGCATGAAAATGCAGGAGGCATTTCTCTATAATATTTTAAAAATTTTTCTTCTATTACTTCAATTAAGGAAGCCATCCGGAGTGTTGCTTAAAATAGTTAAGTTTTTGTGCGATATTTACAAAATTTTCAATTACTAACGAGCTAGTGGGATAATAAACACCAGATAAAAAAACAGTCGCCCTATAAAAACATTTAATAATCCATGTAATGAAATAGTACGTCCCAATCATTATCAGTTAAATTATGATTATTTGTCATAGTGTAATATTCCATAAGAAGTGTTTTTTGTTGAAACGCTCTTTTTAACATTTTATATGTGGAGTTCCATCTTACAGGCATATCAAATTGAGGTTTCAAATATTTGTGACCTTGTGCGATCACAAATTTTCGAAAATCTTGACTTCGCTGTTTGGTACAATAAATAAATCTAAGCATAGTACGAATTTTCTCAACATATGGTTCCATAGCTTCTAAACTATCCTGTACCACTAAGTTTAAAACGTGACACACACATCGAGTGTGAAAAAACGCACCGTTGAGCATTGGTTTTAATTCACGTTTTAACCACTCTACTGCGGTGTTGTTATTACTAGCGTTATCAAAAGAAATACTCATTATTTTATCCTTTATTTTAAATTCACGCAAACATTTAATAATTACTGAATATATAGCCTTACCGGTGTGCGGAAATTCAAAACCTTCAAAACATATTACGCGCTTATTTAAATCCCATGAAACGGGATCGATCCAATGAGCCGTTATACAAATATAAGATAACCCTACCCTAACGCTACTACTCCAAACGTCGCTCGTTAAACTCACACGTCCCTCGAAAGTTTCAAAAAATTTTATTAAATCTTGTTTTGCGTCAAAATATAATTTAAGTGCGTCGCGTCTAATATGGATCTACTTACCTGTTGATATTTGGCTGAAGCCCTTCGTGTATATACTCCGTCGTCTCATCGTTGTCGTAGTGACTGAATGGCAACCCACGTCTGATGACGTTTTCACCTGTAGGTCTCGCTGTCTTGCTTGATCGTACGTCCAAATTTGTCCTGATGCTGATATTTGTCCCTGACTGGACTCGGGAGCTTGCTTTGCAAAACAGGACTTAGCGTGTCTCGCTAGTGTTGAGTGCCGGTAAGAGTTAGCAACTTTGAGCACAACTTGCACCGCGCCTTGAATTCGTCGCCGACTTTAACCTTGTCGAATGCTCCCAGACGGGCGCCCTCCGATTATGCTCCACCACTTCGGCCGTGCTTTGAGTCGACGACGCCGGCGTTGAGGACGAGGATGCCATGCAGCGAGAGAGAGTAAGAGAGTAAGAGAGGGAGAGAATAAGTGAGAGAGAGAGTGGAAGAGAGAGAGAGTGAGTGAGTGGAAGAGAGAGAGAGAGAGAGAGAGAGAGAGAGAGAGAGAGAGAGAGAGAGAGAGAGAGAGAGAGAGTGGGGGGGAGAGAGAGGGGGGGGGGGGGTAGGAGGGGGGGGATTTTATAAAAATTTTTTTTATTTTTTTTTAATAAAAAATGGCCTAGGGCCTAGGCTTTTGCCTAGGCCCTAGGCCAAAAAACTGCAGCCAGCAGGGCTGCTGCAGCCCTGCTGGCTGCAGTTCCAACGGCTCTAAGAGCCGTTGGATTTCCAACGGCTCTTAGAGCCGTTGGCAGCAGGACCGGGCCGGCGTGCGGGCCCGGTCCGGGCTTCGCCTGGGCCCGGGTCCGGGCCCAGGCCGGCCCGATTTTCGGGCTTTGCCCGGCCCGGCCCGGGCCGGGCATCGGGCCGGCTAGCCCCTAAAACCAGGGCCCTGTAGGGCCCTGAGCCCGGTCTCGGCCCGGGCCGGGCTTTTTTCCGGGCCGGGCCGAAAAAGGCTTTCGCCGGGCCGGGCTCGGGCCGGCCCACTGGGCCCGGGCCTTTTGTGCAGGCCTAGTTATGAATAACTTATTGGAGCGGTCATAACTATAGTAATGTCTATGACGGCGATGATTTTGTCTAAATTTATCAGAGCGAAAACACCATATCAAAGGGAGTCTTAATTTGAACGAGATCTTACGATGGCTATTCATAGTCCTAAAAATATCTAAAAAGACTATTTGTAGTCGTAAAAATACTTAAATTTATGGGACTGCCAATATAAATGTGGTATTCGTTTATCTGTTATAGGACTGCTTATAACATTGCCTTAAAAAGTTCGCAGATTGTGCTACTGACGAGTGGATGTTTGAGCACTACTGGGCATGGTACCTCCGTGTATGATCACTAGGATTTAATGAAGGGCAATGTTATTAGCAGTCCTACGATAGCTGTTTGCAGTCCTAAAACGTCTACAACGGCGCGCTATTCATAGTTTTAAAAACACTAAAATTTATTGGACTGTATTTAGTCATTATAGGACTGCTTATAATATTGCCCTGATTATTTACTAATAAATTTGAAATAAAAGTATTAGTAATTGTTTATTCAACTAAAAAAACAAAATGAATTTTTCACCTGTTGGTAAGCTAAGCCATGGGGGTTGATTAGGGTGGAATAGATTTGTATAGGAATAAATATTAATTAAACCGATGATCGAACTATAAATTTCCATAAAAAATGATATTAGCAGCGTGTGTAGCCTTCTATATAGCGCTTAGCACTAGTAGGCCGTAGCGGCATGTTATCATCTAGGGGTGCAAATAAAGTCTTGTGGGCCCAGGCTGGCTCAGGTCTTCTGGGCCTGGGCTTAGGTCTTCTGGGCCTGGCTTATTTGCTGCCAGACTCAGGCCAGACCCTTCTCAAACCGGGCCCAGACCGGTCAAGGCCATAATAAAAAAAGGGAGCATGTTGGGCCTTTTAGATCGGTCCCAACCAGGCCCCCAACCAGGTAGCCCATCATTTGGGCTGAGCAGAGCATTGCCAGCATTAAATGATGGTTGTCTTGCCAGCATTAAATGCTGGCAATGCATTGCATTGCCAGCATTTAATGCTGGCTCTTGACAGCATTAAATGCCAGCTCTTTAATGCTGGTCGCAGCCAGCTTTATGCGGGTTTTAATGCCCAGCCGGGCCTGGCCCCGATCATATTTGGGGGTCTAATGAGCCTCTTTGGGCCTGCCCCGGGCCTCATTGGGCTCAAACTTAATTGGGCTCAGATCCGGACAAATCCGGGCCGGGCAACCGGGTCCGGGCTAAATTTGCACCCCTACGATCATCACATGCACACGTAGCTGCGTAGGTAAATACTTGGAGACATACGGCTCAATATACTTTTATTCCATTTTATTTTTATGATTTTAATTTTAAAAACCGAGATTAGGGCTCTGTTTGGGGGACTTATTTTCATCGGTCAAATAGGTATGACCGCATGAATTGAACCTTAATAATGAACCGGAACTTAATTAACGTCCGGTTCAAGCGGTCGTAATCGCTTCACCGGTGAAAATAAGTTCCCCAAAACGGAGCCTAGATAGGCTCTGTTTGGCATGATGGTGACAGTCATGAATATGGGGGTTAAATTGTCAATAGTTAACGCACACCTAAGGAACTTCATCCACTTTTATGTTCAAATGGATGACGCTTGTTAGGTGATCCTTAACGAATGTTGGTTTAAACTATGCATTTACATGACCGCCACCACCGTGTCAAACGGAGACTAAGGGCGGATCATTACTCCGGCCTGAACAATACCTTTGCCTATGCACATCAGCTCTTAGGTGCACGCGCTCCGCATGATGGTACCATTAATCGATATGATGATCGCAGATCGACAGTGATCATCGATCCTTGCAATTAAGGCGATCGGGATCACTGACATTCATTTTTCGTCAGTCCTTACGGGATCGCCGATCCCCAATAGAGAATCGTTACTAGTGCGCAATCGGCAAAAGTAGCACTCGCCGATGCCGATCGGCGGCAAGAAAGATGAAAACCAACCGACAAAAAAATAGATTTTAATTTTCAAAGGAGCCCGAGATGCAAAAATGTACATACTGCGTGAATTTGAAACTTAGGGCTATTTTCAAAAACTCATTACTAAACAATTGAGAATTTCTTTAATATTTAAATAATCCTAATCATGTCCTGTAAATTGTAATAAATAACAAATATAATCGTTACCCGCAGCTCAAATCTTGCTACTCACAACCTTATTATAACCGTAACCCGAAATTGAAAACCCCAAACTTTGATCATTATTTTCCATTGATCATATGTTAATAATTCAGCAATCAAAATGTATTAGTATTGAATTTCAAGGCTTGAAACATAAAAAAAACAAATGTGGAACTTAGAATTCTTATATCGGCTCCAATATCTTCATGTGTGCTCAGCCTACAATCCTACAAAATAGCAAATTGAAATCAATCAATGAAAGTTTGAAATTGTGCTAGGCAAATGATGTTGCCAAGTGCAAATTATGTCGTCATTTGTGTACATTCAATCAAACATAAGAAATGTCAATAATATTGTTCTTGTTTTCTCGGCAACGATCTCTCTATCATAATTAAGAAATAAGCGGAGCCTGGATCGCTCGTTAAGTTTATCAGAAGATTTTATGATTAATGCACAACCTAAACACCTACCAATATCACAAGCACATTTGACTAATTCTTCTCTACAATCAAATATTATGTCCTTCTCATAGTGATGACTAACATTCACTTCTACTTTTTGACAGGCTTCCTCATTTTTGTTATTAACATCTTCTCAAATAAGATCCAACATATTGCAATATTTCTCCATGTGAATTCAATCTATTTACATTTTAATTTTAGGTTTGTAGTTTTGATGTTAACAATAACCAATTGTGTGGCTTTTATTAATTCATTTGTCAGCATAGTGTTCAATTCTGCATGAGATCCTTATTGAGATCCTTCTGCAATGTAGATCTTTTTATTTATTTCTTTTGATTTTATCCAAAGCTTGATAGAGTAACTATTTCTAGTTTCTCTATCAAGCAAGCATGATTTTCAGTTGTTAGAAGAGAATTCTCCATAGAAGGATCTTAATCTTCCTCTTTGCGGCAAGTTGATAGAGAATCTCATGAGCGCTTGCTTGAAATCATGAGAACTAAGATCAAATTCATCTAAATTAATTTCCTCATGCATTTTCCTCAGTATGAAGCTACTGGGTCATAAGGCACATTTGTTTTCAGCAACTTTCTCTTCACTATCTGAGCTTGACGAACTCTGTGATATCACTTCAGGTTTCTACTATGAAACTTTTTTACTTGTTCTTATCAAACTTGTTTATGTATTTCTTCTTCTCATTCTTCTTGTGCTGCTTCTCCTTTTTGTTGTTTGGACACGTAGATGCAATATGCCTAGATTTTCTGTATGAGAAAATTTATTTTATTAGATCGAGTTTTAACATATCTTGACTTATGTTTGAATCTTGTGTCCTTTCTTTTAAAGTCTTCCTCAAAACTACATATTGGAAACTTAAAATTAACACCAATTGGTTATTGTTAACATCAAAATTACAAACTTGCTAGGAGGAGGTGGGGGAAACCTAAAACATGTGGGTTTCAGCGCCGGTGATGGGAAATAGGGCGCCATTGGGATTAGAGAAGATAGCTTCGACAACTAAGACGAAAGACAACGAAGCTGGCGGCAGGGAGCTATGAGATTCATGATTAAAGCGGTAGGGAGTGACGAGGTTCTCGCTAGGGTGGCAGCGAGACGCGAAGTTACGGCGAGGGAAGCAATGAGCCGTGAGGTTCACAGAGAGGGCTCCAATCCGGGTTTCGCATTGAAATGAATCGGATAATTATTTATTAAAATTTTGAGATACAAATAACCATTTTTATAGAGGAGGTAACAATCACTATAAAAACCCGCACGTGATCTGTATGTCCATTTTTATAGAGTGAATGCAAAATGAATTTGTATTGTATTTATATATTTATATAAAATCTAAATTGTCGTAACACACAAGTGATCTGTATGTCCATTTTTTTTTAATTCATAATAAAATTTTAGATACACATTATTTAATTCCACTTTAAATTCTAGGTAAGAATTTATTTAAAATTCGTATATGAGTGCTTCAATGAAGCAATGAAAGCCGAAGACTCAGTTAAGTGGGAGTTGACAATGAAGGATGAGATGAAATCTTTTATGCTAAATCAAACTTGGGAATTAGCCAAATTCCCAAAGGGTAAGAAAGCACTCGACAACAAATGGGTATACAGGCTAATAGAAGAACACGGAGGGAGCAAGTGCTCTAAGGCAGGGACTTGTGGCGAAAGGCATTCAACAAAAGAAATGAGTGGACTATACATAAATCTTCTCCCCGATGGTGAAGATGTCCATAATGCGGGTTGTTCTAAGTATAGTTACGGTGGAAAATTTGCACTTAGAGCAGATGGATGTAAAAACAATATTCTTATATGGTGATTTAGAAGAAGAGTTGCACATGCTACAACTAGAGGGATTCGTTGAGCCTGGAAGAGAAGAAATAGTTTGCAAACTCAATAAAAGCCTATACAGTTTGAAATAGACACCAAGGCAATTGTATAGGAAATTTGGGAGGTTTATGTCAAGTAATGGGTCTTGAGATGTGAGGCAGATCACTGTTGTTATCTGAAATATTTTGATAATAGTTACATTATTCTTCTTTTGTACGTTGATGACATGTTGATTGCAGGATCTGACACGAAAGAAATTAAGCACTTGAAGGGACTTTTGTCAGAGGAGTTCAAGATGAAAGATTTGGGTAAGGCAAAGCAGATCCTAGGCATGAGGATCGAACAGACTGGAATGCAAAGACATTAAAGCTGTCCCAATTAAAGTATATTGAAAGGGTTCTTCAAAGATTCAATTTGAAGGATGCAAAGGCTGTAAGCACTACTTTGACCAGTCATTTTCGGCTTCCAGAGAACAGTCACCCAAATTAGGAGAACAAAAGCTGATCGAGAGAGCCCCATATGCCTCTACCGTAGGGAATCTGATGTATGCAATGGTTTGCACTCACCCAGACATTGCACATGCAGTGTGAGTCATCAGTAGATTCACGAGTAATCTAGGTAAACATCATTAGAAAGCTGTAAAATGAATACTCAGATACTTTAAGGGAATTTCAGACTTATCTCTTTGTTTTGGAAGCCCAAAGATCTCACTATATGAATATGTAGATTCAGATATGGATGGAGACATTGATAGTAGGAGGAGTACCACTGGGTATGTCTTCAATTTGGGGAGCGCATCAGTTAGTTGGATCTTCAAATTGTAGAAGACAGTTACACTTTCTAGCACTGAAGCTGAATACACTGCCATCACTAGGGCAATCAAGGAGATGATATGGTTGCAAAGCTTTATTAAGGAACTCGGCAAAGGGCAAGAGAATGACAAGTTGGATAGTGATAGTATGAGTCTCATTCATCTAGTCAAGAACACTGCATTTCATTCAAGGATAAAACACATTCAGTTGAGGTACCACTTCATCAGGTCACTTTTGGAAGATGAGGTTCTAACATTGGAGAAGATTCACACTTTTGAGAATCCCGCAGACTTGTTTACAAAATGTGTGAACATGGACAAACTGAAGCTTTGCTTAGCTTTAGTTGGTGTTCAGGCTTGAAGACAAGGTGGTGGCACCCGCCGTTTATTGTTGTTGTTATGAAGATACTTATTTGAAGCCGCTTTGTGGGATCTTTACTTGTCAGTCTCCAAGTGGGAGATTGTCAGTTTGTGGAGCCTGACTTCATTTTGGAGTAATGGGCACTCACCATGTTTTCGTCGGTCGACTCTAGGGTTTTAGTGCGTGAAAATTGAAGGAAGAGAAGCGGCGAAAACGAAGTGGTGTACTCTTTTTATCGTTCTTTATAATGGATTTTTGCATGGGTCTGCATGAGTGGTTGTGATTTTTTTCCCGGATTTGAGATTTTTCCACGTTATATCTTTTTGTTCCTAATTGTTTCTCTGTGTTTTTTTGTGATTCCTTTGGCATCGTTTTCTCCTAACATTGGAGCCTGAAATAAATCCTCTCGATTTAGGTCAAATGGAGAGGGTCTCAATCAGAATCATTCGACCCTCAATAGAGGTGTATCTGGAGGGGGCCAAGTGGACACAACCACCTCTATTTTTTGTGACTTGTTATAAGTAGATCAAAATTTAACTACTCGCAAATCAAAATTTACTATTCACAACTCAAATTTGATTATGTGCATCCTCAAAATTAACATGAAACTTTTTATGTATCATTGTTTTTTTTAAAAAAAAAAATATGCACCCCCAATCCTAATTTCCTGAATCCACCACTGGCCGCTAAGATCCGACTATCCCCTTGGATTAGAATGGACTCGAATTGGTCAACCGCTCGGTTGACACTTGGCAGATTAGTTGTAGATGACATAAATAACAATTTTAAAGATTAAAAATGGAACTAATACACATTATGATTTTATGTAAAGCTTATTATTAGAAGTATCTATACTATATATTATAATTTTAAGTGAAAATTTATCATTACACCATCAAATTAATTGCAATCGTTACATTTATTTCTAATCATATATATATATATTTATATATATATATATATATATATATATATATATATATATATATATTAAGTTAAATCATTTATCTAAATACTATTTTCGTTAAAATATTAAATTCATATTTTACGAAAGATGAGAAAGGCAACAAATATGGAGCGTGAATTGTATGCCGATTATTTACCAACTATAGTAAATTAGGGGTATAAGGAAAACTGTAATAAATGAAGGCAAAAACCTCTAATCAGCCCTTGTAATTTCATGGTCCTTAAATTATTTTTGGTTTAATTTCAGTCCCTCAACCAAAAATAATTTTTTGGTTCTGTTAGCATTCTCCGAGGATGAAACGCGAGTTGCGATCTCACCATTGGCTTAATCTTGCTCGCCGTCCAATCTAGCGTGTACTCGCCTACTTTTTCTTTTTCATTTTTTAGTTTATTGCTAGTGATCAGATCTAAAATCAAGCGGCCATTCCAACTCACGCCAGTCCAGCACTGTTTAACACGCCAGCGCCTTTTGCCTTTGGTCCTTCCTCCGCCTTCTCACTCATTTGCCGTGGTGTCCTTTTTTCATCCAACTCCTAACTCCTAATTGAATATATAATAAGGGTTTATTTCAAATCTACTATTGCACTTGCAAGGGAGTTGTTGACACCGCAGATTTGGCTAGTCGCATCGCTTTTTTCCAGTTTTTACGTCTTTTAAAAATACATCTTATACATGCATTTTTAGGAAAAGTGTTCGACACAAAAGTTATAGATCTCGACGGATCTACAACTTTCATGTTGAACACTTTTCCTAAAAATGCATGTACAAGACGTACTTTGGAAATACGCCCAGATTTCACACCTTTTAGAAATACGCTTTATACATGCATTTGTAGGAAAAATGTTCTCGTCGAGATCTACAACTTTTGTGTTGAACATTTTTTCTAAAAAAACATGTACAAGGCGTATTTCTAAAAGACAAAAAATTAGGAGAGTGCGATGCGCCTAGTCAAAATTGCGGTGCACTTAACAACTCCCTTGCAATAAACTGGACTGAAATAAAACCAAAACCCATAATTTAAGGACCCATTTCAAACTATATATCATGAAATTATGAAGTATAGGGACTGATTTCAGATTTTTTTTGCCATAAATCTACACATGTCTGTGCGAGTGATAATACGGCGCATGCGGCCACGACAGTATCCTTGACGGACTGCTTTTCCTCTGGCGAACATGGGCGGCACCACTACTACTAATGTCAAACACTATCTATATATGCACAAAGGATATGAGTAATATAGTCACCACAAGTCATGAGCAAAACAACCACACCGGTTGGCCGGCTTGCCAGCGCATGGTTGGCTGAGCGCAAGGCCAAGCAGGCAACCTGTTATCTGGCCTCATTGGATCAATTCATCGCTGGGCTCGTTTTTTCCACGCAAACTCACTCGATCAATTCCTTCTTTTGCAGCATCAGGAACTCCAAAAACTGTAGCAGTGTGTACACAGAAGAAGAGTGAAGATGGAGCTGAAGCGAAGTATGAGGGCTCCTTCACAGTCCCACATAATTTCGGTCATATCGGAGGAGTTTTGGTTTGGAACGAGAAAAAATGTGAGATTTTTCTCGTGAAAATCGTAGTCTGCGAAGGCAATGGGAGCGACGATTGTATCGTTGCAGTTATCGAATGCAATTCATGGGTTCAACCCAAATGTGTGAGCCCAGAGAAGAGGATCTTCTTCACCACAAAGGTTAATATTTGAATGCCCATTTTTTCTTAATTGGATATTTTCCCCATGCTAAAAAGATTGATTTTCATTTGTATTTGATCGGCTGATGCTCTTATGCAATAATCATAGTTTTAATATTATTAATTAGTTATGCTGAAGCAGAATAGAAAACATTTACATTAAGGATCCATTTGGCAGTGTTTACAAACAACATTATTGTCATGAAATATATGTTTGATATGCCAATAATTATGAACACCCCCAAGAAAAAAAAATTAATTTTAAACATAAAAATAGGCGAAAAAGTACCGTAGTTTAGGGTTTAGGGCAATTCATAACCACCCCCTGCCATGCCAAATGAGCCCTAAATACGAAGCTTCACCTTTTCATATGACAACAAATATACAACTTGAGAGTATATATTAAGGAATGCTATATTTTATTCAAAACAGCTTCTCAAATTTCCTTTATTGAAATATTCATAATGTTAATACTAAACTTATTTTTTAATATAAAATCATGAAATTTTTTATTGTCTATTATACATTCAAAAGTGTTAAAAAATAAATTGTCAAAACCAAGTTATCAAAAGGAAATGTGTCTATCGCAAAACTATACATCAATGGGGAGCAATACTTAGGTCAGGAAAGTGTCCTTAAAAAATAAATTGTCATAAAGGCCCTCATCATTTCAGGCCCCTCATTATTGTCCTGACCATGCTTAAAGGATTTTCCGTCAATGGGTGTAGAAATGCACATTTTCAACATTGTTATTGTATGCATAAATACTCCAATGAAAGAATGACAAACCAATAGGGAAACTTGCGAATATGGCGAGATCATCGCACTCCAATGTTAATCGCAATCTGAAATGTTATCCGCAACTCAATATTTGGCTTGCCATACCTCATTATTAATTTGTACATCAATCAAAATTCTCCTGGGCATTTTATCAAACACCTGGTGTGCGTGAATCAATTGCAGTTTTTCTAGAAGCTAGCAGATCATGCACCAATATCACAAATAATGGATCATTTGTACTATTTGATTCATTTATATGTAAACCTAATAACATCAGCTTGTATGATACCAGAAGGAAGGGCCTAGTTGACGATCCATTTGATCCTCGAAACTGTTTCGGAACAAAGGTTTCTTACAGTCGATGATGATCCACACTTTGCAGAAGCTTGATTCAATTTCTTCCACCAAACAGAATCAAATTGTCATTGGGTAAAAAAATATTTCTAATCACTCAATTTAACCTACAGGAGAACATAATTTAGGAAGATAAAAAGCCTGGATCCTAAAGCATAACTAAAACAATCCAGATCAAGAACATGTGCACAGCATAATCTACCTTGCTAGCGTAATAAACTGGGACGCGTATGCCGCCAACTACACCTACATCCTTCGACGATATGCGTCGATGAGAATAAAGAGAGAGGCCATGCCTAGGTTACTGTGAGCAGAGTGAGACTAGGAATCATCCATGACGACGGCGGTGAGGAGATGACGAAGAAGAGCGGACGGCGAAGTCTTTGCCGGTGGAGGAGAGCCGAGGAGAGAGTGTAGTTATAGATGACAGGGAGTGAGACGAAGGAGTGTTTCTGTTGTCCGGTAGCAATTGAGTTGCGCAGGCGGCAGATTTTCCCTATGGAGCTTCAACAAAGAGGAAGGAGAAGAAGGGGTCGGGTTGCAGTTAACCACAAAAAATGTGTTTTTTAGATTTTTAGGGTGCGAATAGCTAAAGATGGGTGGCGGTTAACAATCCGCATAAATATTTTCCTCCGCTGCAGACACAGATTCAATTAGAGGACTTAAAACTTAAGTAAAACTTGAACAAATCTGCACCAAAATCTCCTACTTATGATCATACATACTCTTTACCCTTTGGTTTAGGAGGATCACAAGCCATGTAAACCCAGAACTTGCCGAGATCTCCGGTTTTCAAAGAAAGAGAATTAGGACTTGTATAATGTGGATTGGATTAAAAAGCCCACATCAAGTTTTAAATTTCAGTTGCGTCCTCTTTATTATGCTTAATGTAATGACAATAGAAATTGGGGGGACCAATTCCAATTACCGCCCCCTAATTTCGTCCAAAAGAACTGATCCTAAAAGAAACAAAAAATGACAAATACCCTAAACCTGAATGAAAAGGGTCTTCTCACTTATGCATAAGAATTAGAATGATGGAACGAACTGGGCTATAAGTATTCAAAACGGAGGGAGGAGGTGGCTGTTCCACACGGAGCTTTTTGGGACGTCTCTCAAGGCGGGCGGGTGGAAACGGAGCAAACGCCGCCGGAGGTTCATTTGTTTACCCGACTTCCGGCGGTGTTTGCCCAAAACGGAGTACCGAAACGCCTAAACAAATAAAGCCTAAAGAGATCACGTCTTCAAATTGATACATGCAATAATACTATGTTACAGTGATTACATAAACCATACAAGTTCATAAACTCATGAAATGTAGATGTATAAAATCATAACTTTGAAAATGTTAAATTAATAAAAGGAAGATGAACAGGTTAACAAAAACATAACTCAAAATAATCAACAAGAGATGGGCTAAGTTGCTAGTAATTAGCAAACCAAAGAGTGCAGTTTTCTTGGAGGGAACAATTGCGAGGGTATTGTTGGTACTCTAGGAGACTTTGAAGTCAAATATAGCGCAATTTCTAGGGTATTATTGGTATTCTAGATTTGAAAAATGTAAACCAAAGACAAATCAACAAGAGATGGGCATAAGTTGCTAGTAATTAGCAAACCAAAGAGTGCAGTTTTATCGGAGGGAACAATTTCGAAGGTATTGTTGGTACTCTAAAAGACGTTGAAGTCAAATATAGCGCAATTTCTAGGGTATTATTGGTATTCTAGATTTGAAAAATGTAAACCAAAAACAAATCAACAAGAGACGGGAAAACATCTCTAGTAATTAGAAAACCAAAAAGTGTGGTTTTATCGAGGGAACAATTTCGAGGGTATGATTAGTATTTTAGAAAACTTTGAAGTCATATAGCACAATTTTTAGGGTATTCTAGAAATTAACCTTTTGTCCTTTACACCAATGCCTTCTTTATTAGTATGTGCTATGCAGATGTAAATATATTAGGAGTGAATGAAAGAATAAACAGTAAAATCCTGAGACCTGGGGAGGATGCACATCGAAAAGATACATTACAAGAAACTTAGCATGGCTTCTCATCACTTGAAAAAAGACCTCAGCACCAAGGTCACGACACAAAACTTGTCAGTTACCCTATCAATTATAAGACAATCAAAACTCTCTAACTGGCATTTCTTCTGGTACCCTATTTTAAAAAAACTAACCATACTCTGCACCATTTTAATGAGATAATAATAATAAGGCTTCAATTTTGGTATATATAAACTATTTATTAACATTTTTTTCATTGATGATGCAGTCTTTCTTGCCATCCAGTACCCCTGCCGGCCTTCAGAGACTCAGAAGCGCAGATCTCGAGGCAAAGAGAGGAGATGGTCATGGAGAACGAAAGTGCTTCGAAATAATCTACGACTATGATAAGTATAATGACCTTGGTGACCCTGACAACATTATTAATGACCTAGCCAGACCAGTCCTTGGAGGATCAAAGCAATTCCCTTACCCACGTCGTTGCAGAACTGGTCGTCCCTCATCCCAAAATGGTATTTATATATGTAGGATCATTTACTGGGACCTCCCCTCTAACTTTACATAATTAGGGCCTCCCCTTCTATCTGTCAAAATTAACAAAATCTCTTATCAAAGTATGAATAGTTAACATAAATATACCAAAAAAACCAATGGATGGTTCTTCCGGGGCTTTTTTTGTACATGTATGCTGATGCATGTTTGATAATGTAAACTTAAAGAGGAGAGTTTGGTAATTTAAAAGACAGAAGAGATGTCAACGCAATTATGCAAAATTAGAGGGGAGTTTTTCATAATTTGTATATATATATATATAAAGTCAAATTTCAAAATTGTCTCCAGCAGTTTTTAATGGAAAATTTCTGATTTTCTCTGGAAATTAACAGATCCCCATTCAGAATCAAAAAGCATAAACATCTATGTGCCAAGGGATGAGGCCTTCTCGGAAATAAAAACGTTGACATTTTCAGGAACGACATTGGCCTCGGTGCTACATGCAGTCAGCCCTGCGATTAATGCGGCTTTAATTGATATAAATCTAGGTTTTCAGAATTTTACAGCCATTGATGAATTATATGACCAGGGCTTCAAGCTACCACATCAATTAGAAGGGCAAAGATCCCTTCTTTCCAGACTCTGCAGTTCTGTAAAAGACGCTGCTGATGATTTACTGCTCTTTGAGATCCCAGCTCTAATTCAGAGTAAGACTAAAAATTTAATTTATGAAAATAAGTTACTATTTTATGTGAAATTTCTAAATGGTGTCTGGCTTTTCATTCTTGGTTGATTGATGATTGCAGATGATAAGTTCTCATGGCTTCGAGATGAAGAATTCGCGAGACAAACATTAGCGGGAGTCAACCCTTATGCCATCGAACTTGTTAAGGTCCGAGCATGCATTGCTATCTATCTTAATTAATTCTATCCTGACCATCTGAGTCACATATGTTCTAAAATGATGCTATATAATGCAATCAAACTAAAATATAAAACATAATAAAGAAAATTATAAAATAGACAGGAGTAGCACCAATTGCAGAGAAGATGCAAGAAGTTCGACTAAGATGGTGAGGACACGTACAAGGGAGACTATTAGAGGCACCTGTTAGGCGTTGTGAGAGTCTAGTCACTAGGCATGTTAAACGAGGGAGGGGTAGACTAATAAAGACTTGCAATGAAACTATAAGGAAAGACATGATGTACTTAGGCATTGGTGAGATTATGACACAAGATAGGGCACAATGGCGACAAAGAATCCATATAGCCGACCCCACTATAGTGAGATAAAGGTTTTGAGTGTTGTTGTAGATGAAAGTTTACATATTTTGATGAATTGGTGTGAATAATAGAAGTTCACAAAAGAAAGACAATAGATTATTTTGCATATGATAATAAGGTTTTGAGTACATATATTAAATTTACTCCTATAATAAGCTTCCTTCCTCTTGTTAAGTTTTGAAGCGTATTTTCATTTTCTTCTCTATTTAGTTTTACTGGATTGTGTTTTAGTTTTGTTGTGCATTAAGTGGACTTTTATGTCTTTTGTTTTAACTTTGTTCTTATAGTGAAGAGGTGTAATTAATCCGTAGGTTACGTGATCCTATCGTGTGATATAGCGATCCAATTGTTAAGCTATAATATTCAATTTCAGTTTCACATGAGGTGTAGTTTGTACTTACTCTTTGTAGCTCCTATTTTCATTGACAAAGCATGTTCCTATTTTCTTCTCTCTAGTGTTATGAAAGTTTGTTATAAGCTCGTAACTAGCGCTAATTCCTATACATTCTAGCAGGTTTTTTGAATGGTCTTTGAGTCATAAGGAATGTAGTGGTGTTTTGCTATATTTTGGTGAAGAAGAACAGTACAATGGAGCTGGTGCTAAGGGTCTTGGCATCGAGCCTTTGATAGGGATCATGGATCGAGGGCAGGCTGGCACTTAAAAGGTCATGCAGTAGGCGGAGATAGGATTGTTGTATAGACGATATGAGTCGGTAGTCGCGTTTAGAGCAAAAACAAAATATCTTTATGCATTTTATGTATTTTTATCTCATGTAAACTTAGTGGATGTATCTTGGCCGCCCATAGTGATTCTAAGTCTATAAATAGGGTTCTCGGTTGATTTTAAGAAATCACAGTTTTGACAGAAACTCTGGGTTCACGCAGTCATATCACAACGGCGATTCTATAGATCCTTGGTGTCAAAGCCACGGTAGCCATCACCTCTACCATATAACTACCCCATCACTCACAAGTCACAACCACCATTAACTACAACTACCTCATCTAGCACCAAATTACTCATATAACTACCCGACGATGATGGGGAGCGGTCCACCCTTTGGGGCTGGGGGGGGGGGGGGGTCCGCTTACGTGTATTTGAACATGAGGCATTAATCGAATCGTAGGTCAATTCCACAAGCAGGATCAAAACGCTATTTTCATGTATTTTATTATTTTCAAACTATTATTTAATAATGACCAGACACCAATAGTAACATTCAATCATAGACATTCATATCGAGTGCCCTAGTTAGTTTTTTATTACAAATAGGAGGCGATGGCAACCATGGTGAGCATTGTTAGCCTTGTAAGAAAATCCTGAGCCAAAAATGATATCGTGGCGCGACAATTCAGTGGTGCAACGTCCTGATTATTTCCTTGTTTTCCGCCGCCTTCCACCCTCTCGTAGCGCTAGTCCTATCAGTCGATGCTTCTCCTAAGCAAACCACCAATCTCCTGATCATTCCCATCACAAAACACGGTCAAAAGCCACCACCTTCTACCTGCATCAAGTCACAAGCCGCCTCCCCTCCTTAATTTGTTTTCATATTCTCTCGTAAGGCCCTAATATGAAGATTTCGCTTATATCCCTTAGTTCAAAGGACGTCGTGCTTGTTTGCTTGACTTGAGATTGTTACAAACGTCAGTGACTCAACCTGTGCATATTCATTACTGCTCAATTCAAACCCAAAATAATTTAATTCACGCATCGCATCATATAGAATTACATTAAAGACTCCTTAGTAAGTCCTCTACTCAACACATAGGATTACATTAAAGTTGTTGATGCATGCTAAAATCATCCCCCCCCCTTTTCTGGGCAGAACCTCTTCAACCCGCACTGGTGGCTGTGGCTGGGCAGGGCCTCTCGCCCCCCTCACTTCCAGGAATTCGGGGCAGTTAGCTGTGACGTGTCCCTCCACCTGGTGGAAGTCACAGTACGGTAACCCTACCCTGACCCTTCTCCTTCCCTGGCGGTTCCTCCTCTCCCTTCGACCAATCTCCATCGCTTGCTGTGGTGGGGGAAGGAGCTGCCTAGGGGCTTGCCTCTGGAAGTTGAATCTCCCTTGGCCCCCATGGAAGTTCCCCCCATCTTGGATGTAACCTCTTCCTGGACCCTGAACGGGTCCTCCCTGCTGCCTCCAACCTGGTTCTGGACCCTCCTGAGCTCTTCGCTCCTCTCTCCTTCTTCCTTCCTGATGTCTCGAGCCGCCTTGCTGCTTTGATTCCGTCTCTGTTAGCTTCGCCAACTTCTTGACAAATGCCGGGTTGGCCGCCTCCATGGCTATCTCCTCAGCCGCCCTTTCCATCAGCTCCTCAAAAGAAAGGTGGGCCTTTCGAGTCAGGCTCATCTTGAAGAACCCCTCGCGCAACCCCACCGTGAATGCCATCTGGAGGGCATACCCTGGCATCTCCTGCACCTCCAAGATCTCCTCTTGGAACCTGTCAACGTAACGGGTCAGCGACTCCTCGGCCCCCTGTCTTATCAGGAAGATGGACTCAGGACTCCTCTTCCTCTTCTTGGAGGTGGAGAACCGAAGCTGAAAGCTCCTGCTCAAGTCCTCGAACCCATAAATCGACCTCGGAGGGAGTTGATGGAACCAGTCCCTTGCCTTCTCCTTCAACGTGATCGCAAAGAGGCGACACTTGAAGGCATCCGTCATCGGCCTGATGGAGACGGCATTCTCGAACCGCTGCAGATGCTGGACGGGGTCATCCTTCCCGGTATAGTAAGCCATGTCAGGCTCTCTGAACCCCTCGGGAACGGGAGCTGAGATGATCAGCTCGCTGAAGGGTGACCCCCTAAGGGGTGGTCTCGCCACCTCCACTCACGCGACCTGCTCGCCTGGAAGGCTGGCACTCGCCGGGCTGGAGAACAACTCCCGGCCGTTGAGGTCTCGCTCGACCCCATCTCCCATCCTCTCATTCCCTGGCCTTCTTCCTGGTGCACTTCTTTCTCCCCCCGCTGGGGTCATCTCGTCGAGAGGGGGGGAGATCTAGCTCCTGGGGGGTTGGGGTGGAGCTGCCACCCTGAGGAGCAATACTTCGCAGCATCTCCATGATGTCTTGGATGGAGGCCATGAACTCTTGCCTCCCCACAAAGGGTCCTGGGTTGGGGAGCTCGCCGAGATCATCACTACCTCCTTGACCTCCAGTCATGACACTCTCCTGAGATCTTCTGTGTTGGTCACTCTCCACGCTCACCGCACCAAAAGTGTTGAAGCCAAAAATGACCTCTGTGGAGTTCGGGGTCCATAGAAAGGGGTGACCCCGCACCTACTACACTCAGGAGAACGTCACGGACCAAAGGATCAAGAAGCTAGAAACAGACCCTCGGCTCTAGCGCGGACGTCACACCTCACACCCGGAAGACCTTTGAGGTCTCCCTCTCCCTAGCCAATGCTTGAGCTAGGGTACCTTGGAGGATGAAGAGAGAGTGAAGAAGTGATGCTCTCCAAGGCACCTCTAAGGGTCTATTTATAGTTTTCCAAATCTCATGGACCAAAATGCCTGAAATACCCCTACGCCAAAAAGGCCTTGGGCCAATAGAAAACATCCACATCGAGGGGTAAAAAGGTAATTCCCCCCGAGAGTAAAACGGTAACAACAAGGCCCAAAGAGGACCAAAGGCGGGAGAAGCCATACCCCACCTTCCCGGACACCCGAGACAGGCTGGGGAGCAGGAGGCAAGGGCGAGACCCCGGCTCCCGGCGGTCTCGCCCCGCCAGGCCGTGGGGGCAGGGCGAGAACCCGGCCTCCCGCCGGTCTTGCCCCACCTCGCCCCGCCAGGCCGCGGGGGCAGGGCGAGAACCCGGCCTCCCGCCGGTCTCGCCCCGCCTCGCACCGCCAGGCCGCGGGGCCAGGGCGAGATCCCGGCCTCCCGCCGGTCTCGCCCCGCCTCGCCCCGCCAGGCCGCGGGGGCAGGGCGAGAACCCGGCCTCCCGCCGGTCTCGCCCCGCCTCGCCCCGCCAGGCCGCGGGGGCAGGGCGAGAACCAGGCCACCCGCCGGTCTCGCCCCGCCTCGCCCCGCCAGGCCGCGGGGGCAGGGCGAGAACCCGGCCTCCCGCCGGTCTCGCTCCGCCTCGCCCCGCCAGGCCGCGGGAGCAGGGCGAGAACCCGGCCTCCCGTCGGTCTCGCCCCGCCTCGCCTCGCGCCTAGCCAGCCGGGGGCGGGTTCGGTCAACTTACCATACCCGCCCTTCCTAGAAAAAGGCCAAGGGGGGAAGACAATTTTTCCTCCCCCTACCAGTATATTCCGAGGGCTAGGCCTAAATTGGCCACCAAGAGCTCAAACCACTACAAAAGCTTAAAAACCAAAACTTGCGAATACGGGGTTGTACATTTATGACTCGCAAAATGGATAAAAATATTTATAAGGATTGTAAGTGTTGGAAAAGCCCACTTAAACTAGGCTCATTTGTATAGCATTTATTGTTTTTCTCTCCTCTCTTTAGTCCCACATTGTGTATAGGACTTTTCTCCCTCTTTCTCTCATCTATATATATGTACTCATTCTTTGTATTTGCATCAAGTGGACATATATACAAGGTTGGCTTTCTCCTTTTCTACATGGTATCAAAGCGAGGTTCCGGACTCCTGCGGACTCCCTCTTCTGTCCGCACCTTCTAGTCGCATCTCTCCTGCGGCCTCCCTTGTCTCCTGCGGCCTCCCTTGGGAAGGTTCCGGACACCTGCGGACTCCCTCTTCTGTGCGCCCTGCGGCCTGCGATCTCTGCGGCCTGCGTGTGTGTGTCCGCACCTTCTAATCGCTTCTCTCCTGCGGCCTCCCTTGTCCAGTCCGCTTCCTCTCCTCCCGTGGATCCACTTCTATTCCCTCCTCTTCCTTCCTCCTCTGGCCCCCTCTTTATAGCCATCCTGTGGGGTCCACTGCTTCCCCTTGTCCGCTGCGGCCACTTTCTGTCCGGCGCGACCTCGGCGACCTCTATCCATCGTTCTTCTTCTGTCCGCTGCGAACTCAGTATTCGCCTCCTCTTCTTGGTCTCCTTCGTCCGCCGTAAGCGCAGCGTCCGCCGCTCGCCAGTCCGCCAGCTCGCCAATCCATTGGTCTTCTTCTGATCCAGCCCGCCAGCTCGCCAGTCCGCCGCGGTCTCCTCCAGCTCGCCGGCTCGCCGGCTCGCCAGTCCGCCCGACTTGTCCTCTCTTCTCAGCTCGCTCAAGTCAGCCGCGGTCTCCTCCAGCTCGCCGCGATCTGATCCAGCCCGCCAGCTCGCCAGTCCGCTGCCGTCGCCTCCAGCTCGCCAGTCCGCCGCGGTCTCCTCCAGGTCGCCGCGACCTCATCCAGTCCGCCGCGGTCTCCTCCAGCTCGCCGCGACCTCATCCAGGTCGCCCCCATGTCTACATCTGCAGACTCAGTCGGGACGGCTGTTCTCCTCCTGAACGCCCGGCCTCTATCCAGGAAGTCCGCGACGAGCTTCGGATCACTACCATTTCGCTCACTGGCAAGAAGAACTTTGTGGAATGGGCACACTCGGTTCGCCGTGTCCTTCAGTCAAAAGGATTTCTTTATCACCTGACTCAGACCGTTATTGGTGTCCCTACTGAGCAATGGTTACGCAATGATGGGCGTGTGCAGACTTGGCTTCTCAACTCTCTTGATGGCGAATCTTATCGCCTGACCATGTATCATGAGACGGTCAAAGGCATGTGGGACGAGCTCCACACCCTCTACTCTGGCAAGGATAGTCTCCACCATCTATATGATATCATCACTGTTCTCCAGGCCCTTGATAGCAGTGGCGCAACCGACCTGACGTCCTTTGTTGCTCAGGCCCGGTCTCTGGTTGAGGCTTGGATCCACCATCAGCCTCCCACTTTGGATCTCGCTGCTCAACGTACCCAAAAGGAAGCTGTGGGTATCGCCATGATGATGGCCCGGGTACCTCCTCATCTTCACAGTGTCCGGGCTCACATCCTCTCCTCTACCGTTACGCCATCTTTTTCCGATGTGTGCTCCATGCTTCTTAAAGTCTCCCCGCCTCCGGATGTTCCCGGTCTTCCTTCTCCGGCCCTTGTTCAACAGGCACCAGCTCCCTTATTGCCTCTTCCCCCTTCTGCCCGTGGTGGCCGCTTTGACTCTCGCGGCCGGGGTCGCGGTGGCCGGTCTAGGCCTAAATGCTCGTTCTGCGGTAAAGATGGCCATCTTGAGGCCACCTGCTATCGCAAACATGGCCGACCTCCTCGTCCACAGGCCTCTGCTGCTACTACCGACTCTGCCTCCTCTCGTACTGATCTCGACGAGGTTCGTCTTCAGCTCCAGCATCTTCATGGCTTGCTCAGTCGTCCGCCTGCCTCGGTTGCCTCTGCTGCCTCTATCTCCACTGAAGGTATCGTCTGCCTATCCTCTGGCCCGCGCTGGATCCTTGATTCTGGTGCCACTCATCACATCACCTCTGTTAGGCCACCTCAGTACTTGTCTTCACCTCACCCGAAGTACATTACTGTCGCTAATGGGGCATCGGTTCCAGTCTCTGGATGTGCTGATATTTCTCTCACCTCTTCTCTCCTCCTGCGCTCGGCTCTGCATGTTCCGGGCTCTCCTTTCAATTTACTCTCTGTTGGTCGCCTTACTACTGATTCTAATTATTCCGTGACATTTACTTCTTCTTCTTTTCTCATACAGGATCAGCAGACGCGGACTATCATTGGTAGAGGACGGCTGCAGAATGGGCTCTATCTTCTTGACGACTCTCCACTGTCCTCGCCTTTATCTCCTCTTCGGATTGGCATCGCCGTCTGGGACATGCTCCTCTTCCAGTCCTCCGGAAGGCTCTTCCTGATGTTACTCTCCCTGCTTTTCGCTGCGACACATGTATTTTGGGCAAACAGCCCCGTTCATCATTTCCTCCTCATTGTACTCGGAGCTCCGCTCCTTTTATTTTAGTTCACTCCGATATATGAGGTCCATATAAATTTACTAGTATTTCTGACTATCGGTATTTTGTTACTTTTATTGATGATTACTCTCGCATGACGTGGTTATATCTCCTTCGGGATCGCTCTGAACTTCCCCGCGTATTCCGGGCCTTCATACTTGAGACTCGCACTCAGTTCTCTGCGCCTATTCGCACTATTCGTACTGACAATGCGCGGGAGTACACCAGCAATACCTTTGCCACTCTCTGCTCTGAGTTCGGCATTCTTCACCAAACCTCGTGTCCATACACTCCCCAACAGAATGGGGTCGCCGAGCGCAAGAATCGTCACCTTCTTGATGTCGCTCGCTCCCTTATGCTTCAGATGCAGGTTCCCAAACCATACTGGAACTACGCGCTCTCCACGGCTTGCTTCCTCATCAACCGTCTCCTGTCTTCCGTCCTCCGGTATGCTACCCCCTTCAGCCTCCTCTTTCCCTCAACTCCACCTTTTCCCATTCCTCCCCGGGTGTTTGGGTGTACCTGCTACGTTCACCACCTCGGTCCCTCCACAGACAAATTGGACCCTCGTGCCACCAAGCATATCTTTGTGGGGTACTCGCGCACTCAGAAGGGTTATGTCTGTTATTCGCCTGCTACCCGCAAGGTTACTGTCTCGGCTGACGTGACTTTTCGTGAAGATATTCCCTTCTTCCCTGCTCTCGATGACGCTCTGAGTCCAGCTCCCGTCGTTCGTCCTGTCATTCCTGCTCCTCACTCCTCATCCACTCTGCCTTCTCTACCTCCTGTCCGTCCACCACCCCCGGTTATCCGGGTCTACTCTCCTGTCTTCCGTCCTCTGGTATGCTACCCCCTTCAGCCTCCTCTTTCCCTCAACTCCACCTTTTCCCATTCCTCCCCGGGTGTTTGGGTGTACCTGCTACGTTCACCACCTCGGTCCCTCCACAGACAAATTGGACCCTCGTGCCACCAAGCATATCTTTGTGGGGTACTCGCGCACTCAGAAGGGTTATGTCTGTTATTCGCCTGCTACCCGCAAGGTTACTGTCTCGGCTGACGTGACTTTTCGTGAAGATATTCCCTTCTTCCCTGCTCTCGATGACGCTCTGAGTCCAGCTCCCGTCGTTCGTCCTGTCATTCCTGCTCCTCACTCCTCATCCACTCTACCTTCTCTACCTCCTGTCCGTCCACCACCCCCGGTTATCCGGGTCTACTCTCGTCGCTCTCCTCATCCCGTAGCCCCTCTGCAGTCGGCTTCGCCCTCTGGTGCTCTGCTCCCTGCTGCTCCGGCTCCCGTCTCTACCGCTCACCCAATGGCGAACTACGTCTCTCTCCATCGCCTTTCTCCCTCTCTTCTTCACTTTGCCACCTCATTATCCTCTGTTTCGGTCCCTAACTCTTTGCAGGAGGCGCTTCACCATCCTGGCTGGCGGGCTGCCATGGATGAAGAAATGACGGCCCTCTGGGCCAACCAGACCTGGGACTTGGTTCCCTTACCTCCCGGTCAGCACCCTGTTGGGTGTAAATGGGTGTTCGTCATCAAGCATGCTCCGGATGGCACTATTGCCCGACTGAAGGCCCGTCTTGTGGCCCGTGGCTTCACACAACAGGAAGGCCTCGATTATGAGGAAACCTTCTCTCCGGTGGCCAAGCTCAACACTATCCGAGTTCTTCTCTCCGTCGCGGTGCACCGCCACTGGCCCCTTCATCAGCTCGACATCAAGAACGCCTTTTTAAATGTGACCTTCAGGAAACCGTCTACATGCGCCAACCGCCCGGGTTTGAGACCACGGGGGAGTCTCGGGTATGTCTTCTCAGAAAGTCCATTTATGGTCTCAAACAGTCCCCTCGGGCGTGGTTTGACAAGTTTAGCAAGGTGGTTCGAGACATGGGATTCACTCGGAGTTCTGCAGATTTCTCCTTTTTACCCGACACCGGGCCACTGGCACCGTCCTTCTGTTGGTCTATGTTGATGACATCCTTCTCACTGGGGATGACTCAAAGGGGATTCAAGATGTCAAACAACATCTGAGCACTGTTTTTCAAACTAAAGACCTGGGGACACTTCGCTACTTCCTGGGTCTCGAGATTGCCCGGCGGCCGGACGGGTTGGTGCTCTCCCAACGGAAGTACTGTCTCGATCTTCTCAAAGATGCTGGTCAGTCTGGTTGCAAGCCAGCTTGTACCCCGATGGAGGCAAATCACAAACTATGCGCTCATGATTCGGATGACGATTTGCTGCTTCCGAACCCGGAATACTATCGACGCCTTGTGGGAAAATTGATCTATCTAACAGTCACGAGGCCGGATATATCATTTGCAGTTGGGGTTGTCAGTCGGTTCATGCATGCCCCCCGGGCTTCTCATCTTCAAGCGGTTGAATGGATTCTTCGATACCTTAAGGGAGCTCCGGGTAAAGGGCTGGTTTACAAAACCTCTGACTCTGCTCCTGCATTGGTTGCCTATTCTGATGCCGACTATGCGGGTTCTCTGGACGATCGAAGGTCAACTAGTGGGTTCTGTACTTATTTTGGTGGTCACCTTATTACGTGGAAGAGTAAGAAACAGGCTGTGGTAGCCCGTTCCTCTGCAGAAGCTGAATACCGATCGATGACCTCGGTTGTCTCAGAACTCACATGGCTCGAAAGTCTCCTTACTGACCTGGGAGTAAAACTCCCTTCCTCTGCTGTTCTATTTTGTGATAGTCAAGCCGCCATACACATCGCAAAGAATCCGGTGTTTCATGAGCGCACAAAACATATCGAGGTTGACTGTCACTTTGTTCGTGAGAAGGTTCAATTGAAGAAACTTGAATTGAAGCATGTTCCAGGAAATGATCAAGTTGCCGACATCCTCACAAAGGCCTTATCAAGCACCCTGTTCTACCAGTGTTTGTCCAAGCTGGGTGCATATGACCTATACGCTCCAGCTTGCGGGGGAGTGTTGGAAAAGCCCACTTAAACTAGGCCCATTTGTATAGCATTTATTGTTTTTCTCTCCTCTCTTTAATCCCACATTGTGTATCGGACTTTTCTCCCTCTTTCTCTCATCTATATATATGTACTCATTCTTTGTATTGGCACCAAGTGGACATATATACAAGGTTGGCTTTCTCCTTTTCTACAGTAAGTCATACCAGGAGAAAGTTTGACAACACAACACAGACTAGTGTGTTGAATGCGTAAATTAAATATAGTAAATTTAAGAGAATGTCAAAAATATTTCAAAAAAATTGGTGATGAAACTTGAAGGCGAAAAAACAAGTTGCTTTCAGGGTAATTGTTATGGATCAACTAGTTGATGATTTTTATAATAATCTTAGCGTCACATAAAAAAGTTATCTCTTCACATTTAAAGATAAGTGAAAAGAACATAGTTGGAGAGTCAAAAGGTCGTACGCCAATCTTAATGATGGTAAGAGGAAGTGCAGGAGAAATTGAAGACAAAGAGGACTAGCTATAAAACATTTTACGCTTGTAGAAATGATGAAAACTTAACAAGGTATAAAGTCTCCAAGAAAAAAAAGATAGAACGTAAAGCAACAAGTCAAGTATAAGTAGAATTTTATAAGAGACTAAATATCAAATATGGAGAGCGTGATATATATAAAATTGTTCGAACTAAAAAAAGAAAGATAATGGATTTAATCCAAGTTAAATGCATAAATGATGAAATAGATACGATTTTGACAGATGTTATGACTATTAAGAAATGATGAAAAAGATAGTTTCAACAACTCTACAATGAAAAAAAGACAATAAACTGAGCTTGGAAGAGTTAAAAAAATAAGAACATAACTTTTATTGTAAAATTCAAGCATCAGACGTAAATGATACTCTGAAGAAGATGCAAAATGAAAAGACAGTGAGCCAGACGATATACCAATTGAAGTATGAAAATATTTAGGAAATAAAAGATTTTTTGACTTGCATGTTTCTTCAATAAAATACTGAAAACAAAGAGAATGTCGGGACAACAAATAAGAAATATTTTGGTACCTTTGTATAAGAAAAAGAAGGTATACAAAATTGTGACAATTACAAAAGAATTAAATTAATGTGTCATACCATGAAATGATAAGAATGAGTAATATAGAGAAGAGTAAGACGAGAAACTAGTACCCCAGAGAATCAATTTGGATTTAGGACAGGGCGATCGACCATGAAAGTTACATATTTCTAGAGGAGACTCATTGACAACTATTGAGAAAAATCAAGATTTGCATATATTGTTTATCGATCTTGAGAAGACTTATTATAAGGTTCCAAAGAGAGGTCTTATGGAAAAATTTAGAAAATAAAGACGTAAATGTATCAAACATTGACGTAATCAAAGATATATACACAAATTTAGTAACGAGTGCGAGGACATCTGGAGGATTAACACATTAATTTTCTGTCACTGTTGGCTTACATCAATGGTCAGTTTAAGCCCTTATTTATTTACCCTTGTCTTAGATGAGCTCACCGGACATATCCAATAAGAAATAACTTGGTGTTTATTGTTTGCAAATGATATTATTTTCGTCCATGAGACACGCAAGGGTGCAAATGTGGAACTTGAATCTTGGTAAGGCATTTTAGAAAAAAAAAAGGTTTTACGTTGAACAAAACAAAAAGGGAACCTGACTCTGCAATTAAGTTGGGTGACCAGGATATTTCTCGCAATGAGTGCTTTAAATATTTGGGATCGATAGTTCTAAACAATGGAGGTGTAAATAAAGATGTGATGCATAAAATCCAAGCAGGTTGGTTAAAGTGGAAAGGCGTGTCTGAAATCTTATGTGATCGTAAAGTACCATTAAAATTTAAAGACAGATTTTATTGTACTGCAATTAGACTAGCAATGCACTACGATTCTAAGTGTTGGAGAATGAATTATGTACATGAGCAAAAAAAATGAGAGTTGCAGAGATGTGAATGCTTAGGTGGACGTGTGGACATACGAGACTGGATAAAATTAGGAATGAATATATCAGAGATAAGACATAAGTGGCACCAATTATAGAAAAGATGTGAGAAGCTCGATTAAGATGGTTTAAACACGAGCAAAGGAGACCATTAGAGGCACTTATTAGGTGTTGTGAAAGTTTAACTACTAGGCATGTTACACTTGGGAGGGGTAGACCAAAAAAGACTTGGAATGAAATTACAAGGAAAGACAATATATTTATGCATTAGTGAGATTATGACTAAAGATAGAGCGCAATGGCGACGACTGATCTATATAGCCAACCCCACTATGGCGGGATAAAGGCTTGAGTGTTGTATAAAAAGTTGTAAAAGTTGTACTACAAAGGGGATAAAATCAAAAAAATGAATGTTTCACCAAATAGTATTTTTCCTTATATATATATATATATATATATATATACATACGAGTGACAGACACGGGGCTCCGCCATTATGGCCAACTGCGACAGTACCCGATCATGATCGACATAGGGATCTATCCCGTTCAATTAATTAATGTAGCTTAAAATAAACACACTATGAATTAATTAATGTGAAAAATAGTTATACACTATTTTTCAATTTTTTTTAAAAAATCTCCATCCTGATTAATTGATGTCAAATCAACTTTAATAAGGTTGGTGCGTTTAATGATAACTTCTCAAAAATATCATTATCATGCTTAATGACAACCTTTCTCGAAAATACTGCTGACATGCCTAATGAACCCCTTCCTCGAAAATATCGCGCACATGCCTAAAGACAGCCTACCATAGTAGGTATAAAAGCTCTACTAAATCATTTTTGAATTTTATGGATCTTCATCATTAGTTTTAATTTAGGGATAAAGTGTAATTACTTAAATAGACATTCTATTTTAAATTTTTTTGAAATATATTATAATATATGTTATTACTTTTTGAAAGAGCATGAGGTTATATTTGACAATTTTAAATGTTCCACCAAAGGTAACTTTTTTCCTTTTAATATATATATATATATATATATATATATATATATATATATATATATATATCAATGTTTTAAATATCGGATGTCGGCGGCATATCGGATTGTGTTTTTAAATGTCGGATGTCGGAAGTCCGAGACATGTCGGCGATATTTTAAAATATCGAATTTTCATGTTTTATAAATAAATTTTTTTTTATGTATACTAACTATAAATATATGTTATAGAAATAAAAAACGAATACTGCAAATAGATAAAAAATGAGATATTTATATTATGAAATAAATTCGAATAGTATCTAAGATAAAATATTACTTACAAATACAAAATGATACATTATAAAATATATTTAATAGTATACAATAATTTTATTTTGATAACAATAAGTTTATTGTAAATAAAGAATATTTAAAAGTTAAAAATTCTTAATTAATTATAAATTTTTTCAAATTTATAAATTTATATTTAAAACATGCGAACAATCAACTAATAAATGTATTAAATATTTTCATATTTTTTGAAATATGAAATTAAAAAAATTGTGAAACAATTATATAAAATTGGTTGTAAGAATAAAACATTAAAAACCGAAACAATAAGTCTAATCGATTTTAACATACATAATATAATATATATAGGCGATTTAAACATATGTTGCTAGTCAGCTAATAACACAGAATAAAATAGCGGACGATATATTTAAAAGTCGTGTCGGCCGATATATCGAAAAAATCGGTCTATATTTTCCAAAATGCCATAATCTTTTTTTTTTAGAAAAACATATCGTTTTGTCCTAAAAATGACATGTCTGGAGACATGTCGAAGGACATTTAAAACAATGATATATATATATATATATATTGGTGGTTCTATGTTCTTCAAAGGGATCTCTTACTTTTTGAGAGTTTATTTTGTATCAATCTACTGGTCCATTTTCTTATATTCTTTCTTTCATGAAATAGATGGATTTGCAAATAGAAGAGGTAGTGCCATGACCAAACCATAAATTTAAGCAATCATTGATCCTTTATTTAGATTGCAACAAAAATCAAATTGTTAGGAGTAAAATATTAAAGCCATCTCTTTTTTCGTCATTATATGGATCATTGTCGTCATAAATTAAGACATGTTTGGCTACTATCAAGGTAATCCGTATTGATGAAATAAAAATAACTGATCTACGACAATAACGAAACTCCCCAAATAACTAATCTTCCTTTTTTGACCATTTATCAAATTTGAAAAGGAATCAGAAGCAACAATTTGATCCTTTTATTTCTCGAACTTAGTGATTTATGAATTGGGATCAATATAGATGTCAATGGTTCAACTAGAGGATTTCTAGGAACATTTGGAACACTTGTTTCTAAACAGAAGTTCCTTTTCAAGTAATGAAAGAGATTTATACGAGAAAACATAAGTAAACGAATTATTGCTTGAGCTTCAAAAGATTAAGGTACGTGAAGTCATTTGATCCCCACCATGATCTTCGTGGAACCCCTTACAAACTAATGTGTATAAAGTATAAACAAATGGTATCTCCATCCACTACAACGGATTTCTTTATTCTTTTGAGAAGTACTTTTGTTTCAACAAATGAAGTAGTAACAATTTTGAGAAGTTTCTTTTTAAGTGGATAATTGAACGTCAAGTATAGCTTATAATAATCTACCCTATAGAGCATATGATGATTTGTTCGTTGAATGAGGTGTTAATTTACCTACTAGATTATATCACCTGTCAAAATCTACTTATCAGAGTTCATTGTGGAAAGAACTTCTGAGGAACATGAAAAATCGACAGAAATTTTTAACTACTACTTTGTATCAACAATGGCTCTAAAAGAGTATCTAATCATGAGATGATCATCTTACGGTGATGCTTTTGTCAACTGATACTCTTATTAGTTACAACACATGTACTTTATGAAGGATAATAATCAACTATGCAGCATTTACACTAATAATTCAACTATTGTATACATAATTAGCCTAGTATTGTATACATAATTAGCCTTATCCTTTGTATAACTACCCACAACAACGAAATAGCAGAATGAATTTGTTTATCATAAAGAGATTCGTTTGGATCATAAATTTAGAGTATGACAACCCCTGAGAATCACATCGTCTCATAATTGGCCATACCGCAATGTGCTTCTCTAGTACCACAGGTCTCCATTTCGGTGTTCCTCATGTATTTGGTAATAATTGCTTGGCTAGTGTTGTTTCTATATACTATAGTTGGGAGATTTTTTATGCCTCTTTCCTCTAGACTATATTGAGAAAATTATAAAACTACAAACTTTTGACTATCTACAAATAAACATAAATTAGTGGCCACCTTCATTCTTTTCGTGGCTGCATGAAAGAGTGGAACTCATCCATTGATTGAGGATGCAACGGTTAGAACTTCCACCCTCTGTGACCACCTCCCTTGCATTCTCAAGGCTGGGGCTTCACTGCACAACCAGCTTACATTGAGGATTCTGGGAGCCTGACTTCTTGCTGACAGTTCTTCTTCTCTGTGCAATTGCTTTGATCTTGCAATTTGCTTTCTGGGGTCTTCCTCGCAGCTCCGGCTGCTGCACTTAGTATCACAAAAATACTAACTCACATAGAAATGTAAAGCGTCCAAGCCTCTGTGCAGTTGCTTTTATCTTGCAATTTGCTTTCTGTGGTCTGTGGTCTTCCTCGCAGCTCCGGCTGCTGTACTTATTATCACAAAAATACTAACTCACATAGAAAGATAAAGCGTCCAAGCCTATGCCACTGCATGGATTGAACCGCAAAATAAGTGCCTAATCCAGCTTGAACAGGGTAATTCTGAATTGAGGCCACATGCAACATTATCTGAATACTGCATGGGATTTTATTTATTCTACAAAACAGAATTTCCTAAACTCTATCCATGATCATGCATCATCATTGGAGCATCAACTAACTGATTGCTGAAATCATAGGTACATAAAGATGCAGCTACTTCAATTCAATTCATGTAAAAGTTATATAACATTCTGCAGGAATTCCCTATACTTAGCAAACTTGACACAACCATTTATGGGCATCCTGAATCAGCAATCACAGAGCAAATTATCGAACAAGGAATCCAGGGAGAAATGACTGCAAGAGAAGTAGGCTACTCTGCACAGATTTGATGTGTATTTTATTGAATACACACACACAAACATACAAATATATATGTTTTTAAAACATATTTTGCTTCTATAAATGTGTCCAGGCAGCGGATAGAAAGAGGCTGTTCATGTTAGACTACCATGACTTATTTCTTCCCTATGTTCACAAAGTTAGAGAATTGCAGGGCACCACCTTGTACGGTTCCAGGACAGTCTTCTTCCTCAAGAGCGATGGCACGCTGACGCCGATCGCGATCGAACTCCATTGCCCGCAATCCACTCAGAGTTCCCAATGGAAGCAAGTGTTCACTCCAAGCTCAGATGCTACGACTAATTGGTTATGGAGATTTGCTAAGGCTCATGTTTGCGCTCATGACTCTGGCCACCATGAGCTCATTTCACATTGGTAATGACATCTTTATTACTATTTTAAGAATATAATCCCACATCCAGTCCCTCTCTAGCTAATATGGTACCATAGTAGGCCAAGTTTAGTGGCCCGCTCTTATGTCACATACTAGACCTTAAAGTCTTACACGTGAGAGGGCATACTTAGAATATAGTCTATATCAAGAAACTTGTGTAGCATTATGTATTTAGGTTCTGTTTGTAAGAGTTGCGACGTCTGAAGGTGCCGAGGTAGGAAATAAACAGCCGGAACACACCTGAGGTGACACCAGTGTAACGTTTCGGGACTAAAATTCTGTTTTTGGGGGTCAGGGCATTCATGATTGGTAATGCTCGAGCTCATCTAAATGTAAGCAATTGCTTTATAGCCAAAAAAGCAAACCACAACTATTCAATTGTCACATGATTTTCTGTCACTGCTTTCCTAATAGCCACCCCTCTCCCAAAAAGTCTTCATATATATATTTTTTGGGTCATTCAGCTACAAGCAATTAACTTTAAGTTGAATGGTCAGATTCTAATATATTTTGACAAATTGAGAAAGACTATATTAATGGTGGTATTGCAGGTTGAGAACTCACTGCTGCGTCGAGCCGTACATCATCGCCGGCAACAGGCAGCTGAGCACGATGCACCCGATCTACAAACTTCTGCATCCTCACTTTCGGTACACGATGGAGATTAACGGCCTCGCGCGGCAGTATTTGATCAATGCTGGAGGAATCATCGAGTCGTCGTTCTCCACGCTAAAGTACGCAATGGAGCTCAGCTCAGCTGCCTACCATCAACAATGGCGATTTGACATGGAGGGCCTGCCTGCAGATTTAATCAGGAGGTTGAAATTCATCAGCCCTCTCTTCTACCAGACTTTTGCCTATATTCACTATTTACTGAAAGATTTGAACTACCGATTTAACATTTTCTGAAAATTCGAGCAGAGGAATGGCGGAAGAAGATCCAGAGGCGGAATATGGATTGAGGCTGGCCATAGCCGACTACCCTTTCGCGGCCGATGGCCTCCTCATCTGGTCTGCAATATCCAACTGGGTCTCGGCCTACGTCAATCACTACTACCCTGAGCCATCCATGGTCGCCGGAGACACTGAACTCCAAGCCTTCTGGGCCGAGGTTGTCACCCGCGGTCACGCCGACAAGAAGGACGAGCCCTGGTGGCCAAAACTGACGGATGCGCGCAGCTTAGCCGGTGTGCTCACAACCATCATATGGGTGGCCTCTGCGCACCACGCCGCCGTCAATTTCGGGCAATATCACTACGGAGGGTACTTCCCCAATCGCCCCACCATCGCACGAACACCGATGCCAACCGAACCCGACGTCTCCGGCGGCGGCGGAAGGCTCGAGGAGTTTCTGAAGAAGCCGGAGGCGGCCTTAATGGAGTGCTTTCCGTCGCAGATTCAGGCGGCGTTGGTGATGGCGGTGGTTGATCTGCTTTCGAGCCATTCGCCGGATGAGGAGTACCTGGGGGATGCGGCGGACGCGGCGTGGGAGGAAGAAGCGGCGGTGAGGGCGGCGTTCGATAGATATAAAGAGAGGTTGAAGGAGATTGAGGTGATTATCGACGGGAGAAATGGGGACATGGCACTGAGGAATCGGACGGGCGCCGGCGTTCTGCCGTATGAGTTCATGAAGCCCTTCTCGGGGCCGGGGGTCACCGGCCGTGGGATCCCTAATAGCACTTCCATATGAGACTTGTACGGGACATACAACTATTTTATTCAATATTGTAAAATGCATTTTCCAATAATTCAATTAAGGGCTCCGTTTGGCATGTTGGTGGCATCGGTGTTCGTGCGATGGTGATTATTAACCGTAACCCGTTATTGGCTAGTCGCGCCCCAAAAATTCCTAATTTTTCGCGCATTTTCGAAATACGTCTTGTACATGCAATTTCAAAAAGTGTTCAACGCGAAAGTTGTAGATCTCGACTTTCGTGTTGAACACTTTTCCTGAAATGCATGTACAAGTTGTATTTCTGAATGAGGCAAAATCTGGGCATATTTCTAAAATACACATTGTACATGCATTTTTAGGAAAAGTGATCGCCACGAAAGTTGTAGATCTCGACGAGATGTACAACTTTCATGTTGAACATTTTTTCTAAAAGTGCATGTACAAGGTGTATTTCGAAAAGACGCGAAAAATTATGAGATTTTGGGGTTCGACTAGCCAATAACGGGTTGCGGTTAACAAACGCCTTAAATTATCATTCATCATTAACGTCCACCTAAGGAACTTCATTCACTTTTATGTTCAAAAAGATTATGTTTGTTAGGTGATTCTTAACAAATACGGTTTAACACATACGTTCACGACCGCCACCACTGTACCAAATGGAGCCTAGACATAGACTGGCACATTGCATTTTTAAGAGATGCATTTTACCAAGACCTTATAATTTGATGGTGTATCTTCTAAATTACAAACTATTTCATTTTAGCCTTGTTAGGGATGATATATTTATTTAAAAGGATGGGTGTGCACATAATCACATCCCTCATGATCTCCACCTAAATTAGTGGGATCATGGGTGTGACCGCACGCGCGATCACCGCATCTGATCCCCTTGCACGCCGATCCCATCACGCATGATGCCAGAACCACCCGCGCACACCGAAGATGGCGGCCGGCTCCGCGGGTGAGGAGGCGGTCCGGTCGGCCTCCCCTCCTCGGTCGTCGGCGCGCGGGCGAGGAGGCGGTCAGGCCGGCCGCCCCTCCTCGGCCGTCGGCGCGCGGGCGAGGAGGTGGTTAGGCCGGCCGCCCCTCCTCGACCGTCAGCGCGCGGGCGACGGGGCGGTCAGGCCGGCCACCCCTCCTCGGTCGGCGGCACGCCGCCGAAAGGGGGGCCGAGCCGGCCGCCCCTCCTCGGCCGCCGGCGCGCCACCGAGGAAGCGATCGAGTCGGCCGCCCAACCTCGGTCTGGCCAAACCCTAGTTGCTCACAACCAACACCTCCGGACGGCCTCCTCCCGCAAGCGTAATCCCAACCCTAACCCCTCTTGGTCGGCCAAGAGGAGTGGGAGGTCGACAAAGGAGATAGAGGCTCAGGTTTTCCCCCTTACAGGCGGCGGCCGGGACAGAGGAAGGAGGCGGGGCTCCGGCAACGGCGGCGAGGGAGAGGGAAGTTGGGGTTTTGTTCCTCCTTCCAACGGAGACGGGAGAGAGAAGGACGGGCTCGGCCCCCTTCCAGCCGCGACGGGAGAGAGGGACGGGCTCGGGCAGCGACGGCGAGGGAGAAAGATCGACAGAGGAATCGTCGGGCTCTACTGCGCATGAGAGAAAAGGTTGAGAGAGGGAGAGAGAAAGATCGGGAGAGGGAGGGGGAAACGGCGGCTCGGGTTGTGAGGGAAGGGGTGGATTTAGGTTTTAAAGAAAACCCTAGCCTAAATTGCTATCCGCAGACCACGCCCTATAAACGCACCCCAAAATTAATTTGGTTAAATTTGGGAGTTGCCGCAGGCCCTGGTGAGGTCGTGGCGTAGAAAGGCAGGGTCGGTGAAGGGTTTGTCCATTCAAACCGCATGCACAGTCTCATTTAATTTGCGCGAGTGAGGCTCGCGACTTTACTTGAAATTGATCAGACTCCGCTGAAGGAAACACAATACAATATTTAAATAAAAGAATGTTTACACAAGTACGGGCTTGCGGTTTTTACAATAGTTAGTCGAAAAATAACAGTTGAATGAGGACTGAGAGTAAAAAGTTATGATTCAGGGAAAAAAGCGGCGAGAGCAGGTTTGAAAAACGCCCAAGAGTGATTGTTGGACTATTGCGGTGTGATCGGAATAACCCGGAATGATAACGAACTGCACATCATAGGTTGTTTGTTCAGACTCTTTTCCGAGAATGACAGGAAGAATGATGGTGCCTATGATCGGCACTGGAGAGTTCCCCGGGATGCGTGCGCTAGCTGACCTTAGCTTGAGGTCGCCAGCTATAAGCTTTAGCTGAAGCAGTGTTGATAGAAACAATACGTTCACTGTAATTCCTTCGTCTACCAAGACTTGGCTTAACTTGGTTGACGGTTCGCCGATGCCGATGGTTATGCTTCTCATGTTCTGAGCAGGAGACTGCTTCTCTTTCGATAAGAATTGATCGACTGCTTCCAGACTGACAAGTCGCTGAATTTCTCCCTTCAGTTGATTGCATTTGTCGATGTTGTGGTCAAGCCCCTGGTGATATTCGCAATACTTCGATAGATTTCCTCGACCTTGGGCGAGCGGCCTGGTCTTATGCAATGTCAGGTGATTGTGAATTGCTTGGAAGATATTGACTTGGGGGGCGTGAAGTGGCGTGAACTTTTGATGCCGATGAAACTCCTTTGTTTGGCATGTATTTGTACGTTGGTTGCAGTTCCTTTTAGGCTCCTGGTACAAATTGCTCTCTTGTTTCCTCTTCCGAGCTTTGTATGAGCTTGGATTTTCTGGTGTGTGCTTTCCATCTGTCATAAATTTTTTTACAAAGAGATTTGTCAGTTCAGTGTAGCTGTTTATCTTCTTTTCTTTCAGAGAATGAAACCAAGCTCGAGTTTGCCCTTTCAGCGTTGTCGGAAATGTTTGGGCCACAAGTTGATCTGAGGCATTGTGAGCATACATGAGTCGGCCGCCCGGCAGCCCTCTTGGCCGCTCGCCGGCGGTCCAAGGGGCGGTCGGCATGGTCGCCCCCTTGGCCGCGCGCCGGCGGTCGAAGGCGGAAGGAGGGGGCGGCCGGCGACCGGGAGAGGCGTCGACCGCCCGGCGCCGGCGAGGCGGCGTCGATGGCAGTTCGGGAGTTACGCAGATTGGGATCGGTGCGTGGCGGGATCGGCCGTGTCGATCGCTCGCGCGGTCAAACTCATAATCCCACTCATTTAGTGGAGATCGTGGGGGGGGGGGGGGGAGTGGCTACGTGCACACTAAGGCTTCATTTGGTTTAGCGGTGGCGGTTGTAAAAGGAGCTGTTGTAAAGGTAGGTTTGTAAAGGGAGCTGTTGAAAACTGGATGCTGTAAATGAAGATCTGTTTGGTTAGTCTGTGTTTGCATAGCTGTTCAAAACAGAGAACCGTTTGGTAAAACAGCGGTGGCGTTTCGTTTTGGTCAAACGGTGAGGCCTAAAACGCCAAACCAAATGATAAATCATCCCTAAAACTTATGAGAATGACCACTACCACCGTGCCAATCTGGAAGAAAGCATCCGCTGATAGTCGAGTGGAGAATGAAAACCTAGCCTAGAAACATACAACAACACCTGATAATCAAGCTAATAAACAGAGCACCAAACAAAATTTTCCACTCAAAAAGATAAAACGAAAGGGCAGAAACAGATCCTTACCTTCAGCAGTCAACGAATAGGGCAGAACAGAGCCTTCATCGCCGTCGATAGCCGCTCAAAAAGAGACGATGTCGTCGTCACTGGAAGAGACAGACGATGATGTTGCCGTCGAGAGCCGCCGAAAGAAATTTTGCCGTCAATGGCCGCTGGATTCGAGGGTTTCGCCGTCGAGTGTGATTGGAATCGGGGGTTTCGCGCAAGCGGGCGTTAGGGCAGAAAGGTGAGAAGCGCAGCTACAACGTCTAACAACTGTTGGAGAAGACACGCCGCCGGAGAAGATCGCGAGACAATTCACGAATAGGAGAGTCGGCGCCGTCCGAACGCGAATGCGCAGTCGAAGAAGATGCGGCGGGAAGAAGTGCTCCTCGCGGCCACCGTGAGAGACGACGGAGGAGATCGCGAGACTGCCCTAGCGCCACTGCTACGCTTTTTTCTCTCCAAATGCGATAAACTGGAGCTGTCGGGCAAGATTTCCTCCCGCGATGTTTTGAGCCGGGAGAAACGGAGCGGGGTTGGAAACACATGCCGAAAAACAAATGGCACCTTACGATAGCGTTTCGTTTTGGTCAAACGGTGAGGCCAAAAACGCCAAACCAAATGGGCCTAACTTTTCCATAAAAGGGATTCATCCCTATCATGGGTGATTATAAATGATTAGCAGTCTGGTGTTGGCTAGACGGTATTCCAATTATTTACCATTGGCAGCAGGGGCAGATTCAGAAGGGTGCCAAAGAACATCCTAATTTTTTGAGATTTGTAATAAGCTGATTAAAATTTAGTTATTCGTAAATCAAATTCGATTATTCACAGACAAAATTAAGTTATTCACCGTCCAAATTCAACTATGTGCATCACGAAATTAATTTGAAATACTTATGCAGTAATGTACTTAAAAAAAACAAAATTGTGCCGCATAATTTCTAATTTTCTGGAATGGCCACTATTCAGCTCTGCAGTTTTGATGTCCCTAATATAACACATGTGCTTGCATATTTCTTGTATCATTCCTAGTGCCGCGATGAAACTTTGACCCTTTTTGTGGGGAACGGGGGGTGCAAAGTGCAGAAGCTACACTTTACAGTGCAGTGCAACCATCCAATAGCTGCGAGTGCATCACATCTCTCGCGGAGATGCGTGAACATCTCAGATTGCGATGTGATGCACTCGCAGCCGTTGGATTGTGCACTGCACCGTAAAGTACAGCACACCCCCAAATCCCATTTTTCGCTCCTCTTCTTTGAATTATTCCAGCACGCAGGAGGATGGCTTTACTAAAATGTGGAGGGATAATCCCTAAAGAAGATAAGAATGGAGGGAATCTGGAATAATGCCATGGAGTTTGGGCCAAGGAAGCAGACAAACACTCCCATGTGGCAAAGATGTAGACCACTCCATTAATTTCAAACATGCTTGCCGCCATTGACACCAACACAGCATGCACTCATCCTCAGCCCACACATCCTGTGCTTGCGCCCAAACCGAAACAGTGCATGCTATATTCATAATGGAGAAAGACCCATTTTTAGCAGCAGCTCTTTTTTGTTTGATCGTTTTTATTTCAGTTTTGGTGTTTTGGTGGGAGAAAAATGTTCATGCTCGAATAAGCAGTTTGGTAAATCCCCCAACCTCACCACCAACGCACAAATAATGTAATATTTGGTCTTGTTTGAGACGGCAACCCCCTTCAGCTCTATTCCCACCGCTCCAACAAATAGACCCTATGGCAGCACCATAGCTAGCCCAATTTGGCGGGGTCAGTGAGAAGGTGAAAATTGACACTGCAACTGGATAGCATATCTTTGGAGGAAGCAAGAGGCAGGCATAGTCTTTTACGGTCTGCTTGGTCGGGCGTATTCGGTGCGGCGCGGATCTGGTGGAACTCAGATGCGAACAAACACATGTCCACAACATATTCACCGTCCTCGGGGAATCGCTAGGGCCAAACAGACCTTCAATGAAGCAGCGGAAGAAGTCCAGAAGCAACGGCTAGTTGAGCTCCACAAGCAACCATCACTATCTCTCTCTACAACTACCTGCTGAATTGATCAATAGCGCTGGGATAAGAGCTAGCTGTACCAATCTGGCACTTATTAGCCCATTCAACTTATTAATTCAATTAAGTTTATCAGCGATGACTCGGTCAATTTCCATTAATAGTAGTATATAGACGGCCGCACAGAATACATAGTAATAATGGAAATGAATTTAAAATCTCAAAATAGGGAGATCGTTGGATGGCTTTTGAATTAAATGAAGAAAACATTCTGCCGTTGAAATCAAATCTGGAGTTACGTGTAAGTAAAGAAGAGCAAATCACAGTTATTCGAACTATTCAAAATTACGAATTCGTGAAGACTAACTACCCTACCCTTTTTGTTCTTGTGTAGCAAAAGAGGAAGAAGACTTGCTGCATGCTATTCCTTCCAATTTTCGCACTGAATTTCCACAAGGACACCAAGAAAGAAAACAGACTATGGCTGGCTTTTTAAGGCCGCGTTAAAATAAATTTACTGTGAGAGAGTGATTCTTATTGATTACACCAAAAACTGGCGCCAGCATAGCAACCAATGAAATAGAGGTCAAATTAAAACTTATTCAATAGTCATATTTCATGCGATCCAAAATTCAAACGCATCTTCCCATTTATATACACAAATGATACACATGTATGATGATGCGCCATCAAAGAATCCTTGCAAAGTTGTGCAAATGAATCCAATAATAGAGAGAGAGAGAGCTTATTGACTTGCCTTGGCTCAGCGCCCGCCCGCCATTGTCGACTCGCTCCCCCCTTTCCATATCGCCCCCAGCTCCATCCAAAAGAGGATTCTTGAAAAAAAAAATCTCATTTTCCCTCGATAAAAAGGGACGCCATCAGAGTTCACGACCATAATTCGCTATTGCGCTGACCGCCGCAAGGTAGAATTGCACATACATTCCGGAATTGGGTAGGCCGTGACATCCTTCCCGGCTTTATCTGCCCTAAATTCGGGCTGCCCTAGAGATCCTTTGTGCAATTCCTTCACAATACTATTGAACTCCGTTTCAGAGAGCAAGGGATTCTCAAAGTAGGGCAGCATCTGGCGCTTGTTCGGCATTATAAACTTCTTGTGCCCGGCGAAAGCCCTGTGCCCCTGAATCATATGAGCCATATTTCCTCCATGGGAGGGCATGAACACATCGCTCTTCTCGCAGACCATGTAATCAATGGCTGCCAGGAGAGAGGCCTTCTTTGCAAACCGATCCAGTTCGCCGGGCAAAGACAGTTTCTCCTTGTTGTACATATCAGGGAACTCTTTCCTCAGAGGCTCCAGGGCGGCTGCGCCGCCCAGCGGTTCCCCGCCAGCCCAGTATATCCTCGTATTTCTCGGCGCATCCAGTGCTTTTAGGAGCCTGGGAAATGGATTTAAAAGACCTAGGATTTAAAAAAAAAGATTTTGATGTTGGAATTAGGTAGTGTCTCAGCAATAGATTTGAGCAACACCTGGTGACTTCCAAAGCATTGAGGGGGCATAATCCGGCGAGCTTGCGCTCTTCGTAAGTCATGTTCGATCTCGCGGTGAGAAGCTCCGGCCGCCGCTTTCTCTCTTGGTGAATTACCTCGTCGAGCTCGCGAGTCAGTCCGGGAAGACAACCGGTTCGAACCCAGACGTCCTTCTCCATTCTAAGATGGAGGGCGAGATAGGGGCCCTTGCTTCTCATCCTCTCTGTTAGCTTGTTCCCCAGTTCTATAATGGAAGGTGCGAATCGCAAAGCTTGAAATGCAACCTGGAAAAAATTTGATGGGAGAGATTAGTTTATAGAGGAATCCATGGATAAGAGAAAGGTTATATATATATATATATAGAACTGGGAATGGGGAAGAAGTAGAATGTGACCTTGCACCGTAGCTTTTGAAGATCAGAAGGAAGATCCTTTGAGAGCCTGGAATCCAATCCCCTCAGTAGCAATACACCCTCTCGGTTAAGCTGAAGAGGAAGATACAAAAACCATGTCCAAAAGATTCAGAGTATAAATTTGAGTAGTAAAAGATGACAAGTCTATAATGCTTCGATCTATGGCTGGCCTACAATTTTCATAATTATACGCACGAAATCAGAAATAACAGAAGAAAGAAAGAAAGAAAGAGAAAGCTTACCCGACGCAGATATTTCGAACGAATCCATTGTGGAGAGACATGAAGGGGAGTCCTCTTCTCCTCTACCGGCCTTGTCATCAAATGGGTGGAAGGTAGAGATGAGAAAACCCTAACATCGTCGGCAAGCACACTTTTGAAATGATCAAGATCAAATATATCGGAGAACTCACTGCCAATAATCAAAGAAAGAAAGGATAATAAGTGGAAATAGCTTTAGAAATCAAACGAAATTATAGTCAATTAAGGCAGGCAGACGACTAATCAGGAGATTGGAGAAGGAAATTTTGAATGTGAAGAATCTGAGCAGTTAGTTACCTTTCGTCGCCCCAGATGATGTTAACTTGAAGAATAGGAACGACTAGGGCTGCGCCTAAGATTCGAGCGATGACGACGGCGTCGACGATCTGGTTGCGCTGCTGGTTAAGTCCGCCAGAAACCACCACCAAGAGGTACTTCCGGCGATTCTCACGGCGAACAACCTCGCTCGCCTTCTGATACTCACCGCTGAACGCCAGGCACGGTCGGTACCCCAATCCCTTCGGTTGCCTCCAAAACTCCGCTTCCTGAGATTCTTCCTTGATCTGCAGCAGCGCTGCAGAAACCGCGGCCGCAGGTTGAGAGGGTTTCGAGTTCCCACCCTGGCTGGAAGAAATGACGCAGGGAAGAGTGGAGTAAGGGCGAAACGGGTCGAAGCGGAAGCTTATAACCAAAATCCCTAACAGGGAGACGAGGAAGAGTAGAGCGAGGATCATGGCTCTAGGGTTTCTTGCGGCAGAAAGAATGCGGCATACCGGCGGTGGCCGCGATACTTTCTTCGGCGATAGGATCCCTTGAAAAGAAGAGGAAAGTGGGTGAACAAACTGCGAAGGTACAGCGATGTATGAGATCTGTTTCGTCTTCGATCTCGCCATGAGAAGATAATAGATAATAATGTTAGCTTCCTCTTACTCTCTCTCTCTCTCCCCTTCACTCTTTCTCTCTCTTATTAGGGTCTCTTGGCAAGACAGAAGAGAGAGAATCATGGTTCAGGGTTTTAATACGGGGACGAAGGGAAGTGGGGAAGAGGAAACGCGGGATGGCTGCTGAATAATAAATTCGCTGCCGAATTTAAAAAATAATTAAAAACGCATAAATTCTTGGCCATCATTAATAATAAATTACGATCGAGCCGTCTCTCCTAAACTGCTGGCATCCAAGGTTCCCTCGGCCAGAGACGCTTTGACGTTTTCCAAACGCGGTGGCTTGCGGGGGTATTTTTGGTATACCGTGAATTCAAGAAATGCCTGTTGGCTGTTGCCTGTTCAGCTGGCAATAGTCATGCTCGTGAGTCGTGAATCATGTAACCGTACAGGTAGTAGAAAAGCTTCCGCTCCGAATTTCCGATAAACAAAACTGAAGGCAAGTCGATATTAATGGAACTTCAGGAGCGGTATTGGGCAAGTTTGGTATGGCGGTGGCTGTCATGAAATCACTGTTCATATAGTAGTACATGCATGCATCTCCTCCTGCATTATTTGCATTGTCCATGGGGTTCACTCTTTAGTAGTTGGAGTACCAGATTGTGGGCTTCTTATGCTGCCTTGTCGTGAATTATTCTATAGAGCTATAATATTGAGTATTTTTTGGCAACTATTTAGCAGATTTTTGTATGTTCACGCAGAGACATCTTTCAAAATCTCTTGGGTGTACGATGAGACCTCTAGGAATCACCTCCGCCTCCATCCTTTCCGGTTGTTGCGGACTAACTCGGCGTCCCGGTCGGACCGGAATAAACTGGACCGCCTAAGCTCTCGGGACGGTCGAGCGCGCACATAGTAAATGAAAAGAGATAGTTGACGCAATAGGTTTTAACGTGGAAAAACCCTTCAACTGGGTAAAAAAACCACGTGGCTGGATCTGTGTCGGTCAAAGTCCTCTATCAGATTGCGGTTATAATGTGTTTGGAGAATCGAGGGCGACAAGCCGCTCCTTGTTACAACTTGGAGGTGAGAGAGAATTTCTGACTTGCAACGGGCAACAGGCTGCGCCGAGGGAGTTCTGGATGCAAACTTGGTTGCTGGTGTGCTTGAGCGTTGGTGGTGGTCTTCTTCTTCCCTTCTCCGCGCACTTGGGAACCTGGGCATTCCTCTGGCTCGCAGGCATCTTGAAGATGACCCGATGGAGGAGTTCGACAGAGCTTTGGCCCGAGGAAGAAGAAGACTTCATGGCAAAAAGGTGAGACATGAGGAGACTTGGGGATCTTTTTATAGCCTGCAGGAGGTGGTTAAGGCGCCCCCCTAACTAAGTGGCTTAGTGAGTGGTTACTTGCAGATCGGACGACGACGAATGCTCAGTAGTGATCGTGTTGGTTTGGCCTAATTGGTTCGGATCCGGATCCGGATCCGTTAAGAACTTAGGTTTTATATTATTATAAAATCTAAATCTTCTATTTCCCTGGATGCACAGCCCGTGGAAAAATAGGAGCCGCCGGCCTCTTGCTTTTGTGGAGGAGGAGAAGACAATCGCCTGTAGTAATTCCGAGAAGACGCTTGCGAGAGGTTTTCGCCCCTCTCTCTCCTTTCGCTCTCTCTCGCTCGTGCACTCGGAGTGGACGTCGGCCTTGAGTGCTTGTTATCGGTTTTGGAGGATATATCCGCCGACGTTGAGAGGGTATTGCCAGCGGGCTTAGTGGAGTTTGTCGCCGGCATTGTAGTGGTTGTTTTTTGGAGTTGAGAGGCGCGGTGTCGACAGCATGCGCATGTGCAGTTAGCCTCGACGGAGGTTTCTCTTCGGTGGTGGCGTTGTTCTCCGGTGGCGGCGTTGTTCTCCGGTGGTGGTGATGTTGAACGTCGGACTTCAACGTTGAAGGTTCGGTGAACCTTGTGCGTCCGCAAGGCGGATTGCAGTCCAGATCTCAGATTCTCGCCACGGATCGTACGTGTCTGGTGCATCCACAACGTACTCGTTGGACGGTCACTTTTCTCTTATTTCTATTGTATTTGAATTTATATTTTGATTTATAAATTCAGTGGCTATTTTGTGTTCTTATTTACTTGCATTATTTTATAGCTTGTGTCTGTGTGTGTACCCGATTTTACAATAAGTGGTATCAGAGGGAGGTTCCGAGTAGGTGACTGATTGGACGTTCCGGTTTTAGGTTTGGGTCAATGGTAGGTGACGAAATCGGTCTGCTCCCTATCTTCCCAGATCTAATCCGTGAATTAATCAGATCATCTAGAGATACTGCAGGCAGCTATGACAGCGAAGAACACCGTGTTGGCCAGGTATTTGGTGGAGAAATTTGACGGTAGCGGGAACTTTCGCCTATGGCACATTTGGGTCAAGGATATATTGGATGAGCGCGTCACTAGCGCTATCAGGATGTGTGTCGACGACAAGGTGCTTGTTGAAGCCAAAAATGACCTCTGTGGAGTTCGGGGTCCCTAGAAAGGGGTGACCTTGCACCTACTACACTCAGGAGAACGTCACGGACCAAAGGACCAAGAAACTAGAAACAGACCCTCGGCTCTAGCGCGAAGGTCCCACCTCATACCCGGAAGGCTAACTGAGCGCTTCCCCTCCCTAGCCAATGCTCGAGCTAGGGTGCCTTGGAGGAGCTCTCTCTACTCTACCAAGAAGAAGCTAAGGGAGGAGGAAGCAATAAAAAAATCTCTTCTCCAAAGGCACCCAAGGGGGTCTATTTATAGTTTTCCAAATCTCATGGGCCAAAATATTTGAAATACCCTTACGCCCAATAAGCCTTGGGTCAATAGGAAACGCCCACACCGGGGGGGGGGGGCAGAGGGGTTAAAACACCCCAAGGGGCACAGCGGTAAAAGCACGCCGCCAACACCCGCCCCAAACACCCGAGGCGGTTCCAGGCCGCCGGGCAGGCCGCTTGGGCGAGACCAGGCCGCCGGCCATCTCGCCCGCGAGCAGGCCGCCCGGGCGAGAGCCAGGCCGCGGCCGTCTCGCCCGCGAGCAGGCCGCCCGGGCGAGAGCCAGGCCGCGGCCGTCTCGCCCGCGAGCAGGCCGCCCGGGCGAGAGCCAGGCCGTGGCCGTCTCGCCCGCGAGCAGGCCGCCCGGGCGAGAGCCAGGCCGCGGTCGTCTCGCCCGCAAGCAGGCCTCCCGGGCGAGACTGGCCCCCAGCCGTCTCGCCCGCGAGCAGGCCGCCCGGGCGAGAGCCAGGCCGCGACCGTCTCGCCTGCGAGCAGGCCGCCCGGGCGAGACCGGCCCCCGGCCGCCTCGCCTGCCCCTACCTCGGACTCAACAGGCCGGGGCGGGTGCTAGCCAACTTGCCTCACCCGCCCCCCCCCCCCCCCACAAAGGAGCAATTGGGGGAGGCCAATTTTTCCTCCCCCTAATAGTATATTTCCAAGCTAGAGCCAAAATTGGCCACCGAGAGTGCAAAATCTCCAAAAAGCTAAAAAAATTGTACAGGGGCGAATACGGGGTTGTACAGTGTTGTTCAACATCGGTATTGAAGAGTCAGCTGTCACATTGTGGGAGAATCTGGAGGGACTCTATATGAGCAAGTCGTTGACCACGAGGCTGTTACTAAAGCAGAAATTGTACGACCTGAAGATGTAGGAAGGTGGTAACCTGCAGGAGCACTTCAATGTATTTAATGGACTTCTGAGCCAACTGTCTTCTTATGCTGCCTTGTCGTGAATTATTCTATAGAGCTATAATATTGAGTATTTTTTGGGAACTATTTAGCAGATTTTTGTATGTTCACGCAGAGACATCTTTCAAAATCTCTTGGGTGTACGATGAGACCTCTAGGAATCACCTCCGCCTCCATCCTTTCTGGTTGTTGCGGACTAACTCGGCGTCCCGGTCGGACCGGAATAAACTGGACCGCCTCAGCTCTCGGGACGGTCGAGCGCGCACATAGAAAATGAAAAGAGATAGTTGACGCAATAGGTTTTAACGTGGAAAAACCCTTCAACTGGGTAAAAAAATCACGTGGCTGGATCTGTGTCGGTCAAAGTCCACTATAAGATTGCGGTTATAATGTGTTTGGAGAATCGAGGGCAACAAGTCGCTCCTTGTTACAACTTGGAGGTGAGAGAGAATTTCTGACTTGCAACGGGCAACAGGCTGCGCCGAGGGAGTTCTGGATGCAAACTTGGTTGCTGGTGTGCTTGAGCGTTGGTGGTGGTCTTCTTCTTCCCTTATCCGCGCACTTGGGAACCTGGGCATTCATCTGGCTCGCAGGCATCTTGAAGATGACCCGATGGAGGAGTTCGACAGAGCTTTGGCCCGAGGAAGAAGAAGACTTCATGGCAAAAAGGTGAGACATGAGGAGACTTGGGGATCCTTTTATAGCCTGCAGGAGGTGGTTAAGGCGCCCCCCTAACTAAGTGGCTTAGTGAGTGGTTACTTGCAGATAAGACGTCGACGAATGCTCAGTAGTGATCGTGTTGGTTTGGCCTAATTGGTTCGGATCCGGATCCAGATCCGTTAAGAACTTAGGTTTTCAATTATTATAAAAGCTAAATCTTCTATTTCCCTGGATGCACAGCCCGTGGAAAAATTGGAGCCGCCGGCCTCTTGCTTTTGTGGAGGAGGAGAAGACAATCGCCTGTAGTAATTCCGAGAAGACGCTTGCGAGAGGTTTTCGCCCCTCTCTCTCCTTTCGCTCTCTCTCGCTCGTGCACTCGGAGTGGACGTCGACCTTGAGTGCTTGTTATCGGTTTTGGAGGATATATCCGCCGACGTTGAGAGGGTATTGCCAGCGGGCTTAGTGGAGTTTGTCGCCGGCATTGTAGTGGATGATTTTTGGAGTTGAGAGGCGCGGTGTCGACAGCATGCGCGTGTGCAGTTAGCCTCGACGGAGGTTTCTCTCCGGTGGTGGCGTTGTTCTCCGGTGGCGGCGTTGTTCTCCGGTGGTGGTGATGTTGAACGTCGGACTTCAACGTTGAAGGTTCGGTGAACCTTGTGCGTCCGCAAGGCGGATTGCAGTCCAGATCTCAGATTCTCGCCACGGATCGTACGTGTCTGGTGCATCCACAGCGTACTCGTCGGACGGTCACTTTTCTCTTATTTCTATTGTATTTGAATTTATATTTTGATTTATAAATTCAGTGGCTATTTTGTGTTCTTATTGTTGAAGTTGGTGACCGGGCGGTCTGTCTTGGCGGGTTGAAGACCGCGCGGTCTGGCGGTTTGACTCACCGGCTTGTAAACCGGGCGGTCTAGCGATCTTCACAGGCGACCTCTCTGCTTCTCTTGTTGTAGCCGTGCGGTTAGTCCTTCTGTCTAACCGCGCGGCTTGTGCGGTTTACTTGTACAGTCCGCTTAGCTTGTAAATTTTTTGTCCCACATCTGTTATTTGTATTCTCTCATCTCTCCTCCATTCTATATAAGGGAGGGCATACCTTTGTAATAGTTATCTTTTTTGGATAATAAAGTTTCAATTATTCAAAAGCTTATCCGCTTGTTCTCTACTTTTCGCTTCTTTTCGCTACTTTCTAACATGGTATCAGAGGACACGGTCATTTCCTCCTGATTCTGTGCGCTCTCTGTTGTTCGCGGCTTGTTTTCCGCGTTCTGCGACTTGATTCGCGGCTTGCCTTCTCTTCTGTCTGTGCGGCTTGTTTCTATCCGCGCGGCTTGTTTCTGTCCGCTGCCCTGTTCGCGCGGCTTGCTTCTTCTTGGTTCTCTTCTCCTACTGCTATTCGTCGCAGCGACCTGTTTCCTTGTCGCCGCGCTCCTTGTTCTTTCTTGCCTCTCCGACTTCCTAGTCGTTGCGGCCTTGTCTCTACCTGCTGCGGACTTCTTCTCCCTGTCCGCTTCTGCTTTCCCCTTTTCCGCTTGTCTCTATACTCGCGGTTTGCTGCTGTGATCTGCCTGACCGTGCGGGTTGTTCCTATCTCACCTGCATCTTGGTCGCGGTCACCTGTTCTTCTCCTCTCTTCTGTTCGCTCGGCCTTTTCAGTCCGCGCGACCTCTTCCCCGCTGTGCCTTGTTCTGCTTCCTAGCCGCTCGTGTTCGCGCGGCTTCTTCCCTTTAACCCGCTGCGGTTTCACGCGGGTTGCTCCCCTTTCCTCTCCCCGCGCCTTTCTCTCTGTTCGCGCGATTTCTCCCTTGTTTGAGCGGCCTCTCTGCCTTTCTTCCTTTATCCGCTCCTGCTTGTTAGTCGCCGTGACCTCCTGATTCAGTCGCGCGGCTTGTGCTCTGCACCTTGGTCGTGGCCCTTCTTGCCGCTGGTGTGCTGACACCGAGACCGCTGCAGTTTCTTCTTCCTCCCTTCATGGCTTTCATATCCTCCTCCAAGCCGTTCGCCTCGGTTGTCACGTCTTCTGGTCGTGCACACGTTGCTACTTAGGGCAAATGGCTGATCGACACTAGTGCTACGAATCATATGATCGGCCATCTCCCGTGTTTCTCTCTCCTAGAAAAACATGCTCGCTTGCCCCCGGTTATTCTCGCTGACGGCTCTTCATCACCAGTCCATGGAATAGGGATAGTTCATGTCACTTCGTCTCTTCACTTGGCGGATACTCTATATGTGCCCCAGTTCCCGTGCAACTTATTATCTGTTACCTCTCTTTGCAAGCAATTACAGTGTTCCGTCACATTTACTTCTACTTCTTGCTCTTTTCAGGATCCGGACTCCCAACGGACGATTGCTACTGGGACTGAGAGTGGCGGCTTATACTTCCTGGACAACATTTCTGCTTTTTCCACCTTCTCCTCCACCTCCACAGATCTTCTCCAATGGCATCTCCGCCTTGGTCATGCTCCTCCCCGTCTTCTTCGTCAACTTCTGCCCCACCTTCCTCCTCAAAGTCCCCCGCTCAACTGTGAGGCCTGTCAGCTTGGCAAGCATCACCGCTCCTCCTTCCCTCCAAAACACGTTCGTAGCTCTACCCGTCCGTTTGATCTTATCCACTCCGATATCTGGGGTCCTTCTCCTACACTTACCATTGGTCGGGGTAGTTCCTATTTTGTCACGTTCATTGTACGTGGGTGTATCTATTAAAAGATCGCTCCGAATTATTCTCTGTCTGGACATCCTTCTATCTCATGATCAAAACTCAGTTTGGTGTTTCTATCCAAGTTTTTCGCTCTGATAATGCCCAAGAATATCTCAGTCGTGACTTCTCTACATTCTGCATGCAAAATGGGATTCTCCATCAAACTAGTTGTGTCTATACTTCACAACAAAATGGTGTGGCCGAACGCAAAAACCGTCACCTCCTCGATGTCGCTCGCACCTTGATGACCCAGATGCATGTTCCTCGCTCCTATTGGGGCTATGTTGTTCTCCTTGCCTGCTACCTCATCAATCGCATTCCCTCCACGGTTCTCCACAGTCAAACCCCGTTCTCCATTTTGTATCCGGGCAAGGAGCCGTTTCCTCTTCCTCTCCAAATCTTTGGATGCACTGCCTTTGTGCATACCCCTTCTGCCACCCGTGATAAGCTCTCCCCTCGCTCCACCAAATGTGTCTTTCTGGGGTACTCCACCACTCAGAAAGGCTACTGTTGCTTTGATCTCGTCCTTCGTAAGCAGTTCGTCTCTGCTGACGTCACCTTCTTCGAGAATACCTCCTACTTCTTGGATGACTCCTCTCCTCTTCTCCCCGCTTCTGATGCTCCTGCCGTTCCCTTTGTTCCCTCACCTCCTACTACACCGTCTCCACCCCCTCCTCTTCCTCCACCTCTCTCTCTCCCTTCTCCACCACCCTCTCCCTCATCTCCGCTGCCGTCGCTCTCTTCTCCCGGGCCAGCTTTCTCTACCACGGATGCTCCGGATGCCGCGGGCCCGGCTGACCTGGATCTTCCTATAGCTCTTCGCAAAGGGGTGCGGACGTGTACCCTACACCCCCTTGCTGCTATTGTTTCCTATGATCGTCTTACCCCTTCTCGCAGGGCATTTGCACTGGCTATCTCTGCCACTGCCACACCCCGCTCCTATCAGGAGGCTCTTGCTATTCCTCACTGGAAGATGGCCATGGATGAGGAAATGGCGACCCTCACTGAGCGGGGTACCTGGACTCTCGTTCCTCCTCCCTTCGGTACTGATGTTGTTGGCTGTCGCTGGGTCTTTGTGGTCAAATTTAGCCCAGACGGCACTGTGGATCGGTATAAGGCTCGCCTTGTTGCTAAGGGCTTTACTCAGACCTATGGGGTTGATTACTTTGACACCTTCTCCCCTGTGGCTCGTCTCAGCACTATCCGGGTTCTTCTCTCTGTGACCGTTAATCGGGATTGGCCGATTTCTCAGCTGGACGTCAAGAATGCCTTCCTTTATGGTGATCTTCATGAGGCCGTTTACATGGAGCAACCTTCTGGGTATGTTGCTCAGGGGGAGACACGAGTATGCCGGCTGCAGAAGGCAATTTATGGCCTCAAGCAGAGTCCTCGAGCTTGGTTTGACAAGTTCAGCGGCATTGTGGCGGCTGTTGGTTTTGTGCGAAGCTCTGCTGATCACTCTCTCTTTATTCGCAAAACTCCTTCTGGGCTGGTTGTTCTTGTTGTGTACGTCGATGATATTCTTCTCACTGGCGATGACCAGGAAGGGGTAGCCCTGACAAAGCGACATCTTCGCCAACATCTGATCACTAAAGATATGGGCTCTCCAAAGTACTTTCTGGGGATCGAACTCTCTCGGAAGCCCGAATCCTTAGTTCTCTCTCAGCGTAAGTATGCCCTTGATCTTTTAAAAGAGGCAGGATTAACTGGAGCAAAACCTGCCCGATGCCCCATGGCTACTGGGGAGGACAAAACCTGGACAGATGATTCGCCTCCTCTTTCAGATAGTTCGCGGTACAGGCGTCTGGTTGGTAAGCTCATATATCTCACAGTGACCAGACCCGACATTTCCTATGCTGTGGGCAAGGTGAGTCAATTCATGCAAGCGCCTAGGGAGTGTCATCTACAGTCCGCCTTGCGGATCTTGGAGTATGTCAAAGCAGCACCTGGGAAAGGATTACTTTTTCAGAAGAATGGTCATCTGAGGATTGAAGCCTACTCAGATGCAAGTTATGCTGATGACAAAGGGGATCGCAAGTCAACCTCAGGTTTTTGCACCTTTGTTGGGGGCAATCTGGTGAGCTGGAAGAGCAAGAAGCAGTCTGTTGTCTCCAGGTCCAGTGCAGAAGCTGAGTATCGCAGTATGGCGTCAACTACTTGTGAGTTGAAATGGTTGCGGGCTCTCATACTAGATTTAGGAGAGGTGTACAACCATCCTCTACCTATGTTCTGTGATAACAAGGCCGCCATATACATCTCCAAAAATCCGGTATTCCATGAAAGAACAAAGCACATTGAGGTTGACTGCCATTTCATTCGTGAAGAGATTTTAAAAGAACAAATTTGCACTCCGTTTGTCGCGTCTGATAAAGAGCTGGCTGACATCTTCACCAAGCCAGTTTCCGCCTCGTTTCTGCATGTTTGCGACAAGCTGGGCATGATTGATATATATGCTCCAGCTTGAGGGGGAGTGTTGAAGTTGGTGACCGGGCGGTCTGTCTTGGCGGGTTGAAGACCGTGCGGTCTGGCGGTTTGACTCACCGTCTTGTAAACCGGGCGGTCTAGCGATCTTCACAGGCGACCTCTCCGCTTCTCTTGTTGTAGCCGTGCGGTTAGTCCTTCTGTCTAACCGCGCGGCTTGTGTGGTTTACTTGTACAGTCCGCTTAGCTTGTAAATTTTTAGTCCCACATCTCTTATTTGTATTCTCTCATCTCTCCTCCATTCTATATAAGGGAGGGCATACCTTTGTAATAGTTATCTTTTTTGGATAATAAAGTTTCAATTATTCAAAAGCTTATCCGCTTGTTCTCTACTTTTCGCTTCTTTTCGCTACTTTCTAACACTTATTTACTTGCATTATTTTATAACTTGTGTCTGTGTGTGTACCCAATTTTACAATAAGTGGTATCAGAGGGAGGTTCCGAGTAGGTGACTGATTGGACGTTCCGGTTTTAGGTTTGGGTCAATGGTAGGTGATGAAATCGGTCTGCTCCCTATCTTCCCAGATCTAATCCGTGAATTAATCAAATCATCTAGAGATACTGCAGGCAGCTATGACAGCGAAGAACACTGTGTTGGCCAGGTATTTGGTGGAGAAATTTGACGGTAGCGGGAACTTTCGCCTATGGCAGATTTGGGTCAAGGATATATTGGATGAGCGCGTCACTAGCGCTATCAGGATGTGCGTCGACGACAAGGTGCTTGTTGAAGCCAAAAATGGCCTCTGTGGAGTTCGGGGTCCCTAGAAAGGGGTGACCTTGCACCTACTACACTCAGGAGAACGTCACGGACCAAAGGACCAAGAAACTAGAAACAGACCCTCGGCTCTAGCGCGGAGGTCCCACCTCACACCCGGAAGGCTAACTGAGTGCTTCCCCTCCCTAGCCAATGCTCGAGCTAGGGTGCCTTGGAGGAGCTCTCTCTACTCTACCAAGAAGAAGCTAAGGGAGGAGGAAGCAAGAAAAAAATCTCTTCTCCAAAGGCACCCAAGGGGGTCTATTTATAGTTTTCCAAATCTCATGGGCCAAAATATTTGAAATACCCTTACGCCCAATAAGCCTTGGGTCAATAGGAAACGCCCACACCCGGGGGCAGAGGGGTAAAAACACCCCCTGGGGCACAACAGTAAAAGCACGCCGCCAACACCCGCCCCAAACACCCGAGGCGGTTCAGGCCGCCGGGCAGGCCGCTTGGGAGAGACCAGGCCGCCGGCCATCTCGCCCGCGATCAGGCCGCCCGGGCGAGAGCCAGGCCGCGACCGTCTCACCCGCGAGCAGGCCGCCCGGGCGAGAGCCAGGCCGCGGCCGTCTCGCCCGCGAGCAGGCCGCCCGGGCGAGAGCTAGGCCGCAGCCGTCTCGCCCGCGAGCAGGCCGCCCGGGGGAGAGCCAGGCCGCGGCCGTCTCGCCCGCAAGCAGGCCGCCCGGGCGAGACTGGCCCCAGCCGTCTCGCCCGCGAGCAGGCCGCCCGGGCGAGAGCCAGGCCGCGGCCGTCTCGCCCGCGAGCAGGCCGCCCGGGCGAGACCGGCCCCCGGCCGCCTCGCCTGCCCCTACCTCGGACTCAACAGGCCGGGCGGGTGCTAGCCAACTTGCCGCACCCGCCCCCCCAACAAAGGAGCAATTGTGGGAGGCCAATTTTTCCTCCCCCTAATAGTATATTTCCAAGCTAGAGCCAAAATTGGCCACCGAGAGTGCAAAATCTCCAAAAAGCTTAAAAAATTATACAGGGGCGAATACGGGGTTGTACAGTGCTTTTCAACATCGGTATTGAAGAGTCAGCTGTCACATTGTGGGAGAATCTGGAGGGACTCTATATGAGCAAGTCGTTGACCACGAGGCTGTTACTAAAGAAGAAATTGTACGCCCTGAAGATGTAGGAAGGTGGTAACCTGCAGGAGCACTTCAATGTGTTTAATGGACTTCTGAGCCAACTGCATGTGGTTGGTGTGAAGGTGGAGGAAGAAGACAAGGCCTTATTGCTTCTTACCTCGCTCTCGGTGTCGTATAAGCACATGCAGACCACCATGCTGTATGGGAAGGATACAGTAGACGTGGAGTAGATCACGTCTGCGTTACTGTCCAGTCAGATGCTGTTAGACCCCGCTCCTGGGGGTGAGCATGCTTTGGTTGTACAACCTCATATTCGCAGTTTTGGGTTTTAAGCTTTTGGAGTGGTTTGAGCTCTTGGTGGCCAATTTAGGCCTAGCCCTCGGAATATACTAGTAGGCGGAGGAAAAGTCTGCCTCACTCAGTGACCCCTTTTTTGGGGGAGCGGGTGTGACAGGTTGGCAGGTGCGAGACCGGCCCGGGGCCGGGCTCTCGCCCCGCCTCGCTGGTTGGCGGGGGCGAGACCGGCCCGAGGCTGGGCTCTCGCCCCGCCCCGCGGGTTGGCGGGCGCGAGACCGGCCCGGGGCCGGGCTCTTGCCCGCCTCGCAGGTTGGCGTTGGCGAGACCGGCCCGGGGCTGGGATCTCACCCCGCCCCGCGAGTTGGCGGGGGCGAGACCGGCCCGGGGCAGGGCTCTCGCCCCGCCCCGCGGGTTGGCGGGGGCGAGACCGGCCCGGGGCCGGGCTCTCGCCCCGCCCCGCGGGTTGGCGGGGGCGAGACCGGCCCGGGGCCGGCTCTCGCCCCGCCCCGCGGGTTGGCGGGGGCGAGACCGGCCCGGGGCCGGGCTCTCGCCCCGCCCCGCGGGTTGGCGGGGGCGAGACCGGCCCGGGGCCGGGCTCTCGCCCCGCCCCGCGGGTTGGCGGGGGCGAGACCGGCCCGGGGCCGGGCTCTCGCCCCGCCCCGCGGGTTGGCGGGGGCGAGACCGGACCGGGGCCGGGCTCTCGCCCCGCCCCGCGGGTTGGCGGGGGCGAGACCGGACCGGGGCCGGGCTCTCGCCCCGCCCCGCGGGTTGGCGGGGGCGAGACCGGCCCGGGGCCGGGCTCTCGCCCCGCCTCGCGGGTTGGCGGGGGCGAGACCGGCCCGGGGCCGGGCTCTCGCCCCGCCTCGCGGGTTGGCGGGGGAGAGACCGGCCGGGGCCGGGCTCTCGCCCCGCCTCGCGGATTGGCGGGGGCGAGACCGGCCCGGGGCCGGGCTCTCGCCCCGCCTCGTGGGTTGGCGGGGCCGAGACCGGCCCGGGGCCGGGCTCTCGCCCTGTCTCGCGGGTTGGCGGGGGCGAGACCAGCCCGGGGCCGAGCTCTCGCCCCGCCTCGCGTGTTGGCGGGGGCGAGACCGACCCGGGGTCGGGTTCTCCCTCTGCTCGTCTCGGGTGCCCGGGGAGATGAGGGGTTTGGCTCCCCCATCCTTGGCCCCCTTTTGGTCATGCTTTTACCGTTGTACCCTCGGGGTGAAATTACCTCTTTGCCCCCCGACGTGGCTGTTTTCTTTTGGCCCAAAGCCTTTTGGCCCCAGGGGTATTTTTGACATTTTTGGTCCATGAGGTTGGAAAAACTATAAATAGACCCTTAGGGGTGCCTTGGAGAGGATCACTTCTTCACTCTCTCTTCATCCTTCAAGGCACCCTAGCTCTGCATTGGCTAGGGAGGGGGATATTTCAAAGGTCTTCTGGGTGTGAGGTGAGACCTCCACACTAGAGCCGAGGGTCTGTTCCTAGTTTCCCAAGTCTTCGGTCTGTGATGTTCCCCCGAGTGTAGTAGATGTGAGGTCACCCCTCTTTTGGAACCCCGAACTCCACATAGGTCATTTTTGGCTTCAACACTTTTGGTGCAATGAGCGTGGAGAGTGACCAGCATAGAATATCTCAAGAGAGTGTCATGACTGGAGGTCATGGAGGTAGTGATGATCTCAGCGAGCTCCCCGGCCTAGAACCCTTTGTGGGGAGGCAAGAGTTCATGGCCTCCATCCAGGGCATCACAGAGATGCTGCGAAGCATTGCTCCTCAGGGAGGCAACTCCACCCCAACCCCCCAGGAGCTAGCTCCCCCCACCTCTCGACGAGTCAACTCCCAGGGGTCTAGGCGAGATGACCCCAGCAGGGGGGAAGGAAGTGCACCAGGAAGAAGGCCCGAGAAGGAGAGGATGGGAGATGTGGTCGAGCGAGACCTCACCGGTCAGGAGTTGTTCTCCAGCCCGGCGAGTGCCAGCCTTCCAGACGAGCAGGTCGCGCGAGTAGAGGTGGCGAGACCTCCCCTTAGGGGGTCACCCTTCAACGAGCTGATCATCTCAGCTCCCGTTCTCGAGGGGTTCAGAGAGCCAGACATGGCTTACTATACCGGGAAGGATGACCCCGTCCAACATCTGCAGTGGTTTGAGGATGCCGTCTCCATTAGGCCGATGACGGATGCCTTCAAGTGTCGCCTCTTTGCGATCACGTTGAAGGAGAAGGCAAGGGACTAGTTTCATCAACTCCCTCTGAGGTCGATTTATGGGTTCGAGTACTTGAGTCGGAGCTTTCAGCTTCGCTTCTCCACCTCCAAGAAGAGGAAGAGGAGTCTCGAGTCCATCTTCCTGATACGGCAGGGGGCCGAGGAGTCGCTGACCCGTTACGTTGACAGGTTCCAAGAGGAGATCCTGGAGGTCCAGGAGATGTCAGGGTATGCCCTCCAGATGTCATTCACGGTGGGGTTGCGCGAAGGGTTCTTCAAGATGAGCCTGACTCAAATGGCCACCCTTTCCTTTGACGAGCAAATGGAAAGGGCGGCTGAGGAGATAGCCATGGAGGCGGCCAACCCGGCATTTGTCAAGAAGTTGACAAATGTTGAAGTATTAGACCGGGCGGCTTAGCGGTCTGTTCCAGCGGTTTGTTGACCGAGCGGTCTGGCGGTCTCTCTGGTGCCTGGAGACCGGGCGGTCTATCGGTCTACCTCTGCGGCCTGTTCTATCCTGCTGGAGTTGCCGAGCGGTTAGCCCATCTGTCTAACCGCGCGGCCTATGCGGTCTCCGTTGTTCTAGCCGCTCAGTACTGTAAATGTTTAGTCCCACATTGTTTGTATACTCTCTTTCTTATCTCCTCCATTCTATATAAGGGAGGCCATACCTTTGTAAATGATATCTTTTTTGGATAATAAAATTTCAATTATTCAAAAGTTTATTCGCTTGTCTTCTACTTTTCGCTTCTTTTCTCTACTTTCTAACATGGTATCAGAGCACACGGTCATTTCCCTCTGATTCTGTGCGCTCTCTGTTGTTCGCGGCTTGTTTTCCGCCTTCTGCGACTTGCTTCGCGACTTGGCTTCTCTCTGTCCGCTCGGATTGTTTCTATCCGCGCGGCTTGTTTCTGTCCGCTGCCCTGTTCGCGCGGCTTGCTTCTTCTTCTTCTCTTCTCCTACTGCTCTTTGTCACCGCGACCTGTTTCCTTGTCGCCGTGCTCCTTGTTCTTTCCTCCCGCTCCGACTTCCTAGTCGTTGCGGTCTGTCCCTATCCGCGTGTGTTGTCTCTCTACTCGCGGCCTGCTGCTGTGATCTGCCTGACCGTGCGGGTTGTTCCTTTCTCACCCGCATCTTGGTCGCGGTCATCAGCTCTTCTCCTCTCTTCTGTTCGCTCGGCCTTTTCAGTCCGCGCGACCTCTTCCCCGCTGTGCCTTTTCCTGTTTCAAGCCGCTACTGTTCGCGCGGCTTCGTCTGTTTTCTAACCGCTTCAGTTCGCGCGGCTTCTTCTGCTTGCCGGGTTCTATGACTATCTCCGGTCTCACCACTACTCCTGCAGCTCCTTCTCCTCCTCCTCCTTCGGGCAACCTTGGCACTGTGTCCAAGCTTGTTGGCTCCAACTATCCCGATTGGAGTGTTTCTTTCACCTTTCTCCTTCGTTCTCAACGCAAGCGTCATCACCTCACCGATGACCCTCCTCCTCGCACCTCTCCTGAGTTTGATGACTGGGATGCGAGTGATGCTCTTGTTCGCACCTGGCTGGCCAACAGCCTTTCTGATGAGTGCCTTCCCGTCATTCGCCATGATGAGACGGTCAAGGCCGCATGGCTTCACCTCGCTGCTCTCTATTCTAAGGGGGGCCAGACGTCCCGCATTTATACTCTCTATGCGGACCTCTTCGCCCGCCCTTCCATGTCCCCAGCTGCGGCTTATCAGCAGGTTCAGACTCTTGGGGCTGAAATCCTCCAGAATCGCCCCTTCTCCGCGGACTTGGCCGACCAGCACAAACACTTCCAGGAACTCCTGGTTGTTTGTTATCTTCTTCGTCTTCCCGACTCTTATGATATGATCCGCCAGCAGATCTTGGGTGAGGTGGAATCTCCTACTTTGGATGCCACTGCGGCTCGCATTGCCGCCGTTACTTCGCTCCTCCAGCGGCCTCTGTTGGCCTCCCCCCCTTCCCAGGACTCCTTTGCTCACCAAGCTCAGCGGGGGGGCCCTAGTGGCCGTAGCTCCTCTGGCGGACGGGGTTTCTCCCGGTTCTTCTGCTCTCACTGTGGTCGTACTGGCCATACTGTTGACCGCTGCTGGCAGAAACATCCTCATCTTCGCCCTTCCGGTGATGCTCCTTCTTCGGCCTCCGCCTCTTCTAGGCCGTCTGCCTCTGTGGCCACGACGTCAGGTAGTGCCCACGTCGTTACCCAAGGTAAATGGCTGATTGACTCCGGTGCCACCAATCATATGACGGGCAACCCTCATTGCTTCTCCCGTCTTGAGACCCATGACCGCTTACCCCCTGTTCGTGTGGCGGATGGTTCCCTGTCTCCGGTTCATGGGACGGGCATGGTTCAACTCACTCCTTCGCTTTGCTTGGAGGATACCCTCTATGTCCCGAAGTTCCCGTGCAATTTGTTATCAGTTACTACTTTATGCCGGCAACTTCAGTGCTCCGTTTTATTCACTCCCACTACTTGTTCTTTTCAGGACCCGAGGACCCAGCGGACGATTGCTACTGGGACTGAGAGCGGCGGCCTCTACTTCCTCAACGATGTTTCAGCTCTTTCTGCCTACTCCTCCTCCACCGATCTCCTTCAGTGGCATCTTCGTCTTGGACATCCTCCTCCTCGGCTCATTCGTCAGCTTCTGCCCCACTTACCTCCCACCAGTTCTCCGCTCAACTGTGATGCGTGTCAGCTTGGCAAACATCATCGCTCCTCCTTCCCACCGAAGCAAGGCCGTGGCTCCTCTCGCATTTTGATCTTATTCATTCTGATGTATGGGGTCCTGCTCCTACCCTCACAGTTGGTAGGGGCAGTTCCTATTTTGTCACCTTTATCGATGATTTTACTCGATGTACCTGGGTGTATCTATTAAAGGATCGCTCTGAGCTATTTTCTGTTTGGCAATCTTTTTACTTTATGATTAAGACTCAATTTGCTATTTCTATTAAAGTCTTACGTTCTGATAATGCCAAGGAATATCTGTCTCATGAGTTCTCTGCGTTCTTTCACCAACACGGCCTCATTCATCAAACGACTTGTGTTTACACCTCCCAACAGAATGGGGTGGCGGAGCGTAAAACCGTCACCTGCTTGATGTTGCGCGTACTCTCATGACGCAGATGCACGTCCCTCGCTCCTACTGGGGCTACGCTGTGCTTCTCGCTTGCTATCTCATCAATCGCATTCCCTCCACGGTCCTCCACGGCCGGACTCCCTTCTCCCTTCTCTACCCCCGCCAGGAACCTTTTCCTCTTCCTCTCCGTGTCTTTGGCTGTACGGCCTTTGTTCACGCTCCCTCCGCTACCCGCGACAAGCTTTCCCCCCGTTCCACCAAGTGTGTCTTTTTGGGGTACTCTACCACTCAAAAAGGCTATTGCTGCTTTGACCCCCTTCTCCGCAAGCAGTTTGTCTCCGCAGATGTGACTTTTTTCGAAAATGCTTCCTATTTCTCTCCTTCCTCTTCTCTTCCTTCTCTTCCTTCTGATATCTCCGTTTCTTCCACCCCTCTTCACGTTTTCCCACCTTCGTCTCCTCCTCCACCCACTCCTTCCCAGTCCGTCTCCCCTCCCACCCCTCCACCCTCCTCTCCGCTGCCGTCTCTCTCTAGTCCCGGGCCAGCCTTCTCCGCCACGGACGCTCCGGTCGCTGACGCTCCTGTCGCCGACGCTCCCGATGATCTGGATGTTCCCATTGCCCTTCGCAAAGGGGTGCGGGCGTGTACTCAACACCCGCTCACGGCTGTTGTTTCTTATGATCAGCTTTCTCCTTCTCGCAGGTCATTTGCCTTGGCTATCTCTGCTACTTCTACTCCCCGTACCTACCAGGAGGCTCTCGCTCTCCCTCATTGGAAGTCTGCCATGGATGAGGAGATGGCTACTCTTACTGAACGGGGTACATGGACTCTGGTTCCTCCTCCCGTGGGCACTGATGTGGTTGGCTGTCGCTGGGTCTTTGTTGTGAAATTTCGCCCCGATGGCACTGTGGATCGCTACAAAGCCCGGCTGGTGGCCAAGGGCTTTACTCAGACTTATGGTGTTGATTACTTTGATACCTTCTCTCCGGTTGCTCGCCTCAGCACAATCCGGGTTCTCTTTTCTGTGGCCGTTAACCGGGCTTGGGCTATTTCCCAGCTTGATGTGAAGAATGCCTTTCTCTATGGCGATCTTCAGGAGGACGTCTATATGGAGCAACCTCCTGGGTATGTTGCTCAGGGGGAGACACGTGTCTGTCATTTGAAGAAGGCCATTTATGGCCTAAAGCAGAGCCCTCGGGCATGGTTCGAAAAATTCAGTGGTATTGTGGCAACCATCGGCTTTCAAAGGAGTTCGGCCGATCACTCCTTGTTCATTCGCAAAACGGCCTCGGGACTGGTGGTTTTAGCCGTTTATGTGGATGATATTCTCCTTACTGGTGATGACCAAGATGGGGTGGACTTGACGAAGAAGCACCTCCGTCAGCACTTGGTCACGAAGGATATGGGCTCTCCAAAATACTTTTTGGGGATAGAAATCTCTCGGAAGCCTGACTCCTTGGTTCTCTCTCAACGAAAGTATGCCCTTGATCTTCTTCAAGAAGCAGGCTTGACAGGTGTCAAACCAGCTCATCTTCCCATGGCTGTTGGAGAGGACAAGACGTGGACGGATGAATCGCCTCCTCTATCTGATGTCACACGGTACAGACATTTGGTAGGCAAACTCATCTATCTCACGGTGACTCGACCCGACATCGCCTACGCTGTAGGAAAGGTCAGTCAGTTTATGCAAGCTCCCAGGGAGTGTCATCTTCAGTCCGCCCTGAAGATTTTAGAGTATATCAAAGCAGCACCGGGCAGAGGGTTACTCTTCCAGAAGAATGGTCATCTGAGGGTTGAGGCCTACTCAGGTTCCAGTTACGCAGATGACAAAGGCGATCGTAAATCCACGTCAGGTTTTTGTACCTTTGTTGGAGGTAATCTCGTAAGTTGGAAGAGCAAGAAACAGTCAGTTGTTTCCAGATCCAGTGCCGAAGCAGAATACTGGAGTATGGCGTCAACTACGTGTGAGTTAAAATGGTTGCGGGCTCTCATGCTTGACCTGGGCGAGGTATATGATTGTCCTCTCCCTATGTTCTGTGACAACAAGGCCGCTATACACATATCCAGGAATCCGGTCTTCCATGAGAGAACGAAGCATATAGAGGTTGACTGTCACTTCATTCGGGAGGAGATTTTGAAGAAACAGATTTGTACTCCTTTTGTCACCTCTGACAAGGAGTTGGCAGATATCTTCACCAAGCCGGTCTCTACTTCCTTCTTCCGCATTTGTGACAAGCTGGGCATGATTGATATCTATGCTCCAGCTTGAGGGGGAGTGTTGAAGTATTAGACCGGGCGGCTTAGCGGTCTGTTCCAGCGGTTTGTTGACCGAGCGGTCTGGCGGTCTCTCTGGTGCCTGGAGACCGGGCGGTCTATCGGTCTACCTCTGCGGCCTGTTCTATCCTGCTGGAGTTGCCGAGCGGTTAGCCCATCTGTCTAACCGCGCGGCCTATGCGGTCTCCGTTGTTCTAGCCGCTCAGTACTGTAAATGTTTAGTCCCACATTGTTTGTATACTCTCTTTCTTATCTCCTCCATTCTATATAAGGGAGGCCATACCTTTGTAAATGATATCTTTTTTGGATAATAAAATTTCAATTATTCAAAAGTTTATTCGCTTGTCTTCTACTTTTCGCTTCTTTTCTCTACTTTCTAACAGCAAAGCTAACAGAGATGGAGTCAAAGGATCAAGATGGCTCGAGACATCAGTAAGGAAGAAGGAGAGAGGAGCGGAGAGCTCAGGAGGGTCCAGAACCAGGTTGGAGGCAGCAGGGAGGACCCGTTCAGGGTCCAGGAAGAGGTTATGTCCAAGATGGGGGGAACTTTCATGGGGGCCAAGGGAGGTTCAACTTCTAGAGACAAGCCCCAAGACAGCTCTTACCCCCGCCGTAATAATCCTTGGCGATAGGAGGAGGAAGAGGTAACATGAGAGAACGCCCAGCCCACCGAAGGAGGGGGGAGCGCTACCGTACTGTGACTTCCACCAGGTGGAGGGGCACGCCACAGCCACCTGCCCCGAGTTCCTGGAAGTGAGGGGGGCGAGAGGCCCTGCCCAGCCATAGTCGCCAGTGTGGGTTGAAGAGGTTCTGCCCAGAGAAGAGGGGGATGATGTATGCGAGGATCAGGTCGATGTCGGACCCCGAGGCGGTATATCAGTGATCCATGGTGGAGTGTGGATCGAGGCGACTCGGAAGGCGAGCATTCATGTGATGTACCGACGGAGCGTCGTCTCAACATCCCAAACCCCGTCCCAGGAGGAGAAGATCACCTTCTCGGTGAAGGACCTGTCAGATCATGAGGATCCGTTTTGCGATACGCTGGTCATCCAGACAGCTATCGAGGGCTACACCGTCTCCCGGATCTTGGTTGACAACGGAAGCTCCGTCAATATCGTTTTCAAGAAGGAGTTTGACGAGATGAAGGTAGAGCCAAGGAGGGTGTTGGACTCAGACGGACCCCTGTTCGGATTTTCAGGGGAGAGAAAGGAGGTAGAGGGTGGAGTAGGACTCCAAGTAAAGTTGGGAGGGACTTCAAGGAACTTACGGTTCGTCATTGTTGATGCTCCAAGCAGCTACAACGCCATCTTCGGAAGGCCCCTCATCAGCACCTTCCGTTGTGTGCCGTCTTCTTTCCACCAATGCCTCAAGTTCAACTCAGGAGGGATCCAGGTCAGAGTCAAAGGAGACTCCAGGATGGCAAGGCAGTGCTACATCACGGCCGTCAACACCATCTCTTGGTTGGCCAGGGCGGAGTAGATGGAGAGGATCATGGAAAGCCTGAGCAAGATGGAGGTCTCCGAGGGGAGGGATGACAGCCATCAGGCCCAGACCCCCTGAGGAAGCCTCGCCCCAGCGGAGTCCTGTATGTTTCTTATGATGTAGTGAGTCCAACCCCCGACCAACTGAGTGGGGGGGGGGGGGGGGTCATGTAACCCATTTTTTTCGCGTTTGAGGATGTTGGATTTGGTAGAGTTCAAGTGACACACCTGATTCCCCACCCCGAGAGGATCTCCTCAGACAGGCTCCCACTAGCTGGTTGGGTCGAATGTGCCTCGGAGAGATCAAGTCCCTACACCTGAGAGGATCTCCTTATCCAGACTCCCACTAGCTGGTTGGGTCGAATGTGCCTCAGGGAGAGTAAGCCCCACCCCCAAGAGGATCTCCTCAGTCAGGCTCCCACTAGCTGGTTGGGTCAAATGTGCCTCGGGGAGATCAAGTTCCCACCCCCGAGAGGATCTCCTCAGCCAGGCTCTCACTAGCTGGTTGGGTCGAATGTGCCTCGGGGAGAGCAAGCCCCACCCCCGAGAGGATCTCCTCAGCCAGACTCTCACTAGCTGGTTGGGTCGAATGTGCCTCGGGGAGATCAAGTTCCCATCCCCGAGAGGATCTCCTCAACCAGGCTCCCACTAGCTGGTTGGGTCCAATGTGCCTCAGGGAGATCAAGTTCTCACCCCCGAGAGGATCTCCTCAGCCAGGCTCCCACTAGCTGGTTAGGTCGAATGTGCCTTGGGGAGAGCAAGCCCCTCCCCCCCCCCCCCCCCGAGAGGATCTCCTCAGCCAGGCTCCCACTAGGTGGTTGGGTCAAATGTGCCTCGGGGAGATCAAGTTCCCACCCCCGAGAGGATCTCCTCAGCCAGGCTCCCACTAGCTGGTTGGGTCGAATGTGCCTCGGGGAGATCAAGTTCTCACCCCTGAGAGGATCTCCTCAGCCAGGCTCCCACTACCTTGTTGGGTCGAATGTGTCTCGGGGAGAGCAAGCCCCACCCCCGAGAGGATCTCCTCAGCCAAGCTCTCACTAGCTGGTTGGATCGAATGTTCCTCGGGGAGATCAAGTTCCCACCCCGAGAGGATCTCTTTATCCAGGCTCCCACTAGCTGGTTGGGTCGAATGTGCCTCGGGGGGAGTAAGTTCCTTTTTGCTCCGAGACGGTCCCGCTGCCCAGGCTCTCACTAGCTGGGCAGGGCCGGTGGTACTTCTCGTGCAAGCCAAGTATTTTTTACCCGGAGGGGGTCTCGTCACCCAGGCTCCCATCAGCTGACAAGACAGGTTGACCCCTCCGGGAGGCTAAGTATTTTTTACCTGAAGGGGGTCTCGTCACCTAGGCTCCCATCAGCTGGCATGACAGGTGGACTGCCCGGAGAGGCGCGCAAGAAAATTACACTCAGCGAATACGTTGGGTTGGACGTTTCTTTCCGAGCTTATGCCAACCTCAAAAAGAGCGGCGATTGTGTACAACCCCGTATTCGCAGGTTTTTGGTTTTAAGCTTTTGGAGTGGTTTGAGCTCTTGGTGGCCAATTTAGTCCTAGCCCTCAGAATATACTAGTAGGGGGAGGAAAAATCTGCCTCCCCCATTGGCCCCTTTTTTGGGGGGAGCGGGTACGATAGGTTGGCGGGGGCGAGACCGGCCCGGGACCGGGCTCTCGCCCCGCCCCGCGGGTCGGCGGGGGCGAGACCGGCCAGGGGCCGGGCTCTCGCCCCGCCCCGCGGGTCGACGGGTGGGGGCGAGACCGGCCCGGGGCCGGGCTCTCACCCCGCCCCGCGGGTTGGCGGGGGCGAGACCGGCCCGGGGCCGGGCTCTCGCCCCGCCCCGCTGGTTGGCGGGGGCGAGACCGGCCCGGGGCGGGCTCTCGCCCCGCCCCGCGGGTTGGCGGGGGCGAGACCGGCCCGGGGCTGGGCTCTCCCCCTGCTCGTCTCGGGTGCCCGGGGAGATGAGGGGTTTAGCTACCCCCATCCTTGTCTCCTTTTTGGCCATGCTTTTACTGTTGTACCCTCGGGGTGAAATTACCTCTTTGCCCCCCCGGCGTGGCTGTTTTATTTTGGCCCAAAGCCTTTTGGCCCCGGGGGTATTTCTGACATTTTGCTCCATGGGGTTGGAAAAACTATAAATAGACCCTTAGGGGTGCCTTGTAGAGGATCACTTCTTCACTCTCTTTTCATCCTTCAAGGTACCCTAGCTCTGCATTGGCTAGGGAGGGGAAGATTTCAAAGGTCTTCCGGGTGTGAGGTGGGACCTCCACGCTAGAGCCGAGGGTCTGTTTCTAGTTTCCCAAGTCTTCGGTCCGTGACGTTCCCCCGAGTGTAGTAGGTGTGAGGTCACCCCTCTTTTGGGACCCCGAACTCCACAGTGGTCATTTTTGGCTTCAACATTGGCAGTAGGAGGAAGACGAGGGAGGCAGTTCGAGAAGGGATCTGGAAGTGCACGGGCCAGATCTGCATCGAGAAAGGCAGTGACGTGCTACCATTGCATGCAGAGTGGCCATATCAGGAGAAATTATCCGGAGCATGCGCAAATTTCTTGGGACGTCCAGGGTGCGGGTAAGGCGGCGGTAGCTATGACAGATGATAATGATGTGTCTCTCCTCATCACTGAGAGTCCATGTGACTCTGATAGCTGGGTATTGGATTCTAGTGATTCGCAGCACATTTGCTCGGATGCAGGGATGTTCAGTTCACTAGAGGTGATGACTGGGTTGGTCTTTCTGGGTGACGACTCAGCATGTGAGGTCACGGTTGTTGAAACTGAAAACTCGATCTCTTGTGGAGTTCACCCTTGGGGAATGGGTGATCGCACACCTACTTCTCTCCTGCAAGCAAAACAACAAAGGGAGCAAAGAAGAACTGTCCCAAGGGCTCGACGTAGAGGACCCACCACACACCCGGAAGATCTTAGAGCGCTTCCCCTCCTTAGACAAAGACTGAGCTAAGGTGACCTCAGAAAGCGCTTAGAAGATCAGGGAACAAGTTGACACCAGAAGCATGCTTTCTGAGGTACCCCTTGGGTCCTATTTATAGAATTCTGAAAATGGCCTGCAAATAGCCAACTCCCTCTATTCCAAATAGCTATGTGCAGTCCAGGTTGGCACGCCAACAACGTAACTCCACTGTTCTAAAAGGCTATGGGCAGGCCAACGGGGGCAAAATGGTAAAAATACCTCACAAATCAATGAGCGAGTAGCCTTCGGGAGTCTCTACTCGGCAAGGGCGTCGAGCACGGGCACAGACTGCCCTGCTCGCAAGCTGCGAGCCCGCCAAGCTGTCAGGACTCGGCGTGCCATCTGGAGGTCGGCAAAAAGGTCGAGAGAACGACGAACGTCGAGCTCTGTTCAAAAAAAATGCCGAGCTCAGTTTGTCGAACGCCGAGCTCGCGAGGTTGGCCAAACTCGAGTGGTATGTGTCGGGCTCGCCTGAGCGAGCTGGATGCTGCCGAGCCTCGTGTCTCTATTGGTGTTCGCCCGAGTCTCAGAAAAAGGGGGCCGGTCGGTCTGGTTCCTAGCAACCCCACTAGCCGAATACGGGGTTGTACGCAATCCCCGCTCTTTTTGAGCTTGGCAAAGCTCGGAAAGAAACATCCAACCCCAAGTGTTCAGTGAGTGCAGGGGGAGCCAGAGAGAATCTTAGGGTGGGGTCCACCTATGGCTATATATGTACGCCTGCATACCTGGCTGACTCTTGCCATTCCATTTGCTCTAGCCCTGCCGAGATGTCGATCCCAAAGGAGATCCAAGATCTGCTCGCCCGGGTTCGCCAGACCTTGGCTACTCGCGTAGCTGCTCTGACCACGGTTCTACTCGCTGTCCCGCAGGGTGACACGGTCGAGCCCAACTCCGCCAAGAGGGTGAAGTCATTTCCTCGGGCGGCCAAGCCCATCTTTGTCGACCTGAAGATAGCCTTGGAGCATGGGGCTTGCTCATCCAATTTGTCTGCCCCTGACAAGGGCAAAAATATTGTTGACCTCTGCGACGGCCGGGACAGCCAACTGGATGGCATGGAGGGCACCACGCCGAGAGACTCCACCCCGCGAGCCAAGACCGTTCTTGGCGACTCGTGATTCAGAACTCTGGAGAATCGTCCCCGGGACCCGTCACCCCCATTTGGGACCTTGGGGGTGGACTCGTTGAAGCCGAACTCGTCGGTTCGTGCCCTTCCCCTCAGCAACCTGTCGTGACCATGGGGGCAGGTGTGGAAACCATCTCTATTCCGGGATTCGACCTCCTCTCACCGGGAACGCGCCGCTAAGGCCGTGGGAAGCACCTGAGATTCGTCCCTCCCTGCACCTTCTTGGAGATGTCGAGCTCGTCAGGTAAGCTTGGCCTTGGATTCTTATGTGGTTTTTCGGGACACCTCATCTTGCTGATGTTTCTGCCTTCACAGCTCCCCCAGCCAATTCGTGGCCGAGGAGTCTTCGCGGACAGCCCACTACTCTCCCCTCCCCTCCCCGAGCTTGCTGGACTCTTATCTGGGCCCTGAAGTGGAGAACGACGAGCTGACGAGGAGGGAGATCAAGCTCTTCAAGAAGCTCGTGCGTGGCCTGCGCGAGGTGCAAGAGGTCAACGAGGCGCTGCAGCGTGACTACGTGCGGCTTGCTGACGAGGTGAGGGGCAACCCAGCTGGCGAGATGACCTCTCCTTCCCGGCTTCGGGACGAGATAGACGACGACCTTTCGGTGGCGCAGAGGAATTCAGGGAGGATCCGCGAGCTTCTCCGCTCGCGGCAGTCTGGGGGATGGGGGATACGAGGCCGGGGTAGATAGAAGGCGGCTCCATTGCTGAGCCGACCGACACTCTCTTCCTGGTCCCCCTCTGCTCGCGCGCCCTGCTTTCTTATTTCTGTGATTTTTGTAATAACTTCGAACAATTTTTAGACCAGTGTCTGGTATTTGAATAATGGTATATGCATTACTTTATATCTAACTCGGCATAGGATGGGACGCGACAGAAGTTGGCGAGCTGGGCCGATTGGACAGCTTGGCCCCAGATTTCTTTTTTCTATAAATAGCCCCCCCCCCCCCACAAACCCCGTACCACCGTCTTAACTGCTTTCCTTCTCTCTTTTCCCTCACATTTTCTTCTCGCATTCGCGCCCCAACCCCTTCTGCGAGCATGGGCAAAACTAATCCTGACGCCGACGGTCGCTCCAAATGCGTCCAACACTTCCGGGATTACTGCTTCTTTGACGGAAACACGACCAAGACGGAGCTCGCTGAATTCATCAGCGACCATGTTCCACCCGGCTTCGAGGCGCGCCGACCGAAGGAAGGGGAAGCGGTCAACACCTTTTATGACGACGAGCTCGCCTTCCCCATCTCGCATTTCTAGTTGGGGTTGCGCCTACCCCTCTGGCCATAAGTCCGCCAAATCCAGAAGTATTACGGCGCGATATCCGCGCAGCTCAACTCTAACGCCATCGCCATGATGGTGGCGTTTTCCTGCTACCCCCGCCAAGAGCGGATAGAGTTTAACCTGACTGTGTTCAGGAAGCTCTTCTCTTACAAGGCGACTCTGGATGGGGTCGCCTATTTCGGGGGCTCGCTCATCAAGGTTCGCGAGATCACGAACAAACACCACAACTGGATGATCAAGATCGCCTTCATCAAGGATAATCTCGGCAACATCCCCTACTCGCCCCAGCAGAAGGTTGAGGACGTTTACCGCCCGCTGACCGTGTCCGACAACGATGCCTAGCTCCACAAGTTCTTCCTCCATAAAGACTTCGAGGTCGCCTTCTTGCGAAGGGGCCTCGATTCGCTCCGCCCCGTTCTGCCCGGCGAAGGTATTGTCCTCTTTCCCATTGCCTGGTTCGTCATATTGTTATGGAAAATTTTCTAAGTCTTTCTATGCAGGAGAATGGCTGATCCCCGTGAACCCGCCATTCGCGGACTCGGGGTTATACGCGGACCCTCTTGCTCACGAGAAGGCGGTGGCGGCGGCCTGCCGAGATGAGGCGGCTTCCTCCAAACCCTCCTCCAGCAAGAGGCGACCTGAGGATGCGAGGTCGAGCCCGCCCCATCGTCAACCACCAAAGAAAATGAGGAGGGCAATGGTGGTCCCTCGGGCGAGACATCAACAACATCAACAAAGCCCCAAATACATGAGCTCGCCCGAGGTCATTCCAGATGCGTCGCCGAAGAGCCCGCTTAAGGAGATCACGAGCAAGGGGCAGAAGGGTGGCTAGGCCTCTGCTCCCCCTGCCGTGAAGAAGGTGGCTCGCGAGCCCACCACGCCGAAGGAACACCCCCTCTTCGGCTTTGGGGGGAGGTGGAAGGACTCGGCTGGCGAGCCCATGGTCCAGTGGGACGAGCTGGACCACCGAGTCTCTATTTCCACCCTCCACCCCACTTGGGATGACCACGAGCTCTCCATCGGTCACGCCTACGCACTCAGCTTTTGCCTCTACGGCTGCGAGGACGCCGATGCCTATAAGGGCATGACCCTGTGGCAGCTCGGCCATGAGGGGATGCAGGCCCACATGCGGGCCATGGAGCTCCACCGTATGATGGTCCGCCGCAGCTTCAATCTCAGCAACCATCTCCAAAAAGCTGAGCAGGCGCACGACGTCGCCAAGGATAAGGCCGTCGACCAGGCTAGGCAGCTTGGCATTGCTGAGAACCTTCCCTCCCAAACCGCCAGTGGACTTGTAAGCATATGGCTGCTTCCTTTCCTTTATACTTAGAAATTTCCGCCATCCTAAATGTGTTTATTTGCTCTTCAGGATGCCGAGGCTGCCGGGGAGTTGCGGACTCGCGCTGCCGGGTTAAAGGACAAGAACGGCCAGCTGCGTGCCCGTCTTGCCGAGCTGGAGGGGACGAATGCGAAGCTGAAGGAGGAGAACGCGAGCCTTAGCCGTGAGGTCCGCCGCCAAGCGGATATCTTCTTCCCAGCTCGCAACGTCAAGCCCACCTTCCCGTGCAAGAGCCCGAGGATCTTCGACGAGGCTGACGTCGCTTAGAGGTTGCGGGTCAACTCGATCCAAACCGCCGAATGTACCCTCCAGATGATGAAGGATACAAGAGTGCTGGTGGAGGGCTGCGAGGAGATCTCAGTCCAGGACCTCATGTCGAGCCTGTTGCCGGCGACCCTGCCCAGCAAAAATGAAGATAGCCTCGACACGCTCTTCGGGAAGGGCTTCCAGGACTTGCCCGGCGAAGGGGGGAGGATCGCCAGTCCGGCGAAGGGGGCAAATGCTGATCTTGTATGTTTTTCCTTTTTGTTTTGTAATCTCGACGAGGCGAGCTCCCCCTGTAACTATCCTTATTTAATTGAATACATTTTTGATATGATCTTCTCTCTCTTTTTCCTGGGTTTTCCTGTTGTGTCCGGCTTGCTCGCGAGCCCTTCCCATGGTGACCTCGCGTAGATAGATTTTGCGATTAGGATAGTTGTTTGGACCCGCTCCCGAGGGTAGGCCTCGAGAGCTCGCCAATCATCAGATGATCCGGGGGTGGGCTACCCGCCGTACTGGGCGCCCCCCCAGCTCGCTCGCGAGCTGCCTATCTTTCTATTAATATAAGTCCAAAATAAAAAAATTTCTCAAGTAAAACTGAGAAGGGGTGAAGCGTCCTGTCAGAGCCCGCCTCCCTTCAGCGAGATCCAAGGGCCTGGCTCGCCACCCTTCTGCCGAGGCCGAGCTGAGCTTTCTACCCTTGACTTGCCCGTGAAGAGTTTTTCTCCCCTGTTTTTAGAAAAACTGCCACACTCCTTGGACAACGTCTTGAGAGTATAGGACTTCCCTGAGTGACATCCAGCTCTGCCAGCTAAGTGAGAGCCTGATATCAGGATCTACTCGGGGTCTAGGTAGACACCATCGAGTGACATCTAGCCCTGCCAACTAGGGGAGAGCCCGACATCGGGATCTTCTTGGGGTCTGGGTAGACACCATCGAGTGACATCCAGCCCTGTTAGCTAGGTGAGAGCCAGACGGCGGGATCTGCTCGGGACTCGGGTAGACACCATCGAGTGACATCCAGTACTGCCAGCTTGGTGAAAGCCTGACAGTGAGATCTGCTCGGTATCCGGGTAGACACCATCGAGTGGCATCCAGCCCTGCCAGCTAGGTGAGAGCCTGACAGCAGGATCTGCTCGGGATCCGGGTAGACACCATCGAGTGACATCCAGCCCTACCAGCTAGATGAGAGCCTGTCAGCGGGATCTGCTCGGGGTCCGGGTAGACACCATCGAGTGACATCCAGCCCTGCCAGCTAGGTGAGAGCCTGACAGCGGGATCTGCTCGGGGTCTATCAAATGAATACATCCTATCATACGAGTTGCTACAGCAAAATTGGCACATAAGGAGACTTTATTAAGAACAAAACACCACTTACATGTCTCAAGGATAAAAACGCTTTAAGTCGTCACTGCTCCAGGTGAGACTTAGGGTCTCTCCCTCCACATTTCGGAGTCGATACCCTCCTGATTTCAATGCTTCTTTTATAATGAATGGACCCTCACAGTTGGGGTTGAGCTTCCCCACGGTTGCCGACCTTCCCGCTGCATCCACCTTTTTCAGCACCAAGTCCCCTTCCGCAAATTATTTGACTCTGACGTGCTTGTCAAAGTACTTAGTCATTCTCCTCTTCACCTATTCTTGTCGGATGGCGGAGAGGTCACGCATCTCCTCCACCATATCCAGGGAGAGCCGCAACTCTTCCTCGTTCTCGGCCTGCCATTCTTCCCTGCCTTCCCTGGCTGCGACCACCCGGGGCGTTTGAACTTCGAATTCTACAGGGAGTACTGTCTCACACCCATGGGAGAGCTTGAAAGGAGTCTCTCCTATAGCTGTGTTGGGGGGTGGTCCTTAGGGCCCAGAGAACCGTGGGAAGTTGCTCCACCCAGTTCCCTTTTAGATTCTCTAGTTTCTTCTTTAGGAGGTTTACAATAATTGTATTCACGACTTCCACCTGCCCGTTGCTCCTAGGATGGTGAACCGAGGTGAACCTGAGGTCGATCCCGAGCTGCCCGCAGAAGCTGGTGAATTCTACGCTGTCGAACTAGGGCCCGTTGTTCGTGACAATGGCCTGGGGCAGCCCGCGGCGGCAGATGATCTCCCCCCAAATAAAGTTCCCGATGACCTGGGAAGTCACCTTGGCCAGTGCTTTCACCTCCAACCACTTAGAGAAATAATCAATCATCACCAACAGGAACCTTCTTTGCCCACTGGCCTGGGGGAACGGCCCAACCAAATCCATTCCTCAAATTGCAAAGGGCCAGGGGGTTGTGATGCTCTTGAGGTGCTGGGCTGGCTATAGCTGGAGGGGGGTAAACAGTTGGCACTTGTGACATCTCCTTGCGAACTCTGCAGCATCGTGGCCCAGGGTGGGCCAAAAATACCCTTGTCTGACGATCCTTACTTTCAGGGTTCGACTCTCGGAGTGACTCCCACACTCCCTAGAGTGGACTTCTTCCAAGATTCTTGGTACTTCCCGCTCGGCCACGCAACGGGCCAACATTCCTGAGAGAGTCTTCCTATATAGCTGCCCGTCCCGGAGGAGATAGTATGTTGACTTGTACTTGAGTTTCTTCCTGTCCACCCCCTCCGGATACTCTCCCGTGGAGAGAAAAATCGTGACCGAGTCCATCCACGAGGGGTGTTGATCTATCTCCATCAGCTCTCCTTCTTCGATGGAAGGGCGGAATAGATCGGTGATGGTAGCCCCCACCCGGGGACCATATTTTGCTAGTTGATCGACCTGCTAATTTTCCTCCCGCGGCACGTATCAGATGGAAAAAGTTTGGAACGTGCCGACGACCCCCTTTACTTTGGCTAAGTATAGTCGTAGGGTAGGCTCTCTTGCCTCAAACTCCCCATTGATCCGGGAAGCTACCAACATTGAGTCGGTGAGGACCTCCACGTCCAACACTCCTAGTTCCCTGGCCAGGCGCAGCCTTGCTATCACGGCCTCATACTCGGTCTGGTTGTTGGTGAGGGGAAGTGCACCACCAACGTTTGCTCGATTCTAGTTCCCTGGGGGTTCTCCAAGATCACCACACCCCCAGGGATTGCTTCCCTGAAGCGTTATCTACCTTCACCTTTCATGGAGTCGGGCGAGTGAGCTCTTCCTAGACCACCTCGATCACATAATCGACCAAAAAGTCGGTCATCGCTTGAACCTTGATCGAGAGATGGGGGATGAAGGAGATGTCGAACTCGCTCAGTTCTATCGACCACTTGGCCAACCTGCCTGAGTGCTCCACCCCCTCGAAGATGTTGCGGAGGGGATGGTCAGTCACCACTCGAATGGAGTGTGCCTGGAAGTAGGGCCGCAGCCTTCAGGCCGAGATGATAAGGGAGAATGTCAGCTTTCTAAGATTGGATATCGGAGCTCGGCCTTTCTCAGGACCCGTTTCATGTAGTATATGGGGACCTGTTTCTTCCCCTCTTCACGCACCAGGACAGAGCTCAAGGCCTCTGCCACGACCCCGAGATACAAAAATAGGTCCTCCCCCTCCTTTGGCCCTTGGATCAACGGAGCCTGCGTCAACTGCATTTTAAGAGCTTAGAATGCCTCCTCGCACTCCTTGGTACATTCAGATTTTTGCCCCCCCTAGTGTTTTGAAGAAGGGGGAGTACTTCTCCCCAGCCCAGGAGAGGAACCTGCTTAATCCCGCCAGCTTCCCTGTCAATCGTTGCACCTCCTTAGCATTCTGCGGCGATCCTAGCTCCATGATAGCCTTGACCTTATCAGGATTTGTCTCGACCCCCGCGGGGGTGAGGAGGTGCCCCAAGAACTTCCCCCTGTTGGCCCCAAAGACACACTTTAGGGGGTTCAACCGCATCTTATACTTGCGCAGGGTGGCGAAGGTTTCTTCTAGGTCCTGGAGGTGAGAGTCCACGTCCTGACTCTTGATCATGAGGTTATCCACTTACACCTCCAGGTTCCTCCCCTTCTGTTCCCTGAATACCCTGTCCATCATCTTTTGGTAGGTCGCTCCGGCGTTCTTCAGCCCAAATGACATCATTTTATAGCAGTAGCACCCATCCCCCGTGATGAATGAGATGTCCTTGACGTCCGGGGGGTGCATCCTGATTTGGTGGCAACTTGAAAACGCATCTAAAAAACTCATTACAAAAAAACTGACGGCTAAGCCAACCAGCGCGTCAATCCGAGGCAAGAGATAACAATCCTTAGGGCACGATTTATTGAGCAAATAAAAGTCGATACACATACGCCACCGACCGTCTCCTTTTTTAACCATGACTACATTAGAGACCCAGTCGAGGTATTGGATTTCGGATATGAAGCCGACCTTGATAAGTTTTGCCACCTCCTCCCTGATGGGCTCAGCCAGCTTGTCCGCGGCGGGCCTCTTCTTCTGCTAGACGGGGCGTGCTCCCGGGTCCAGGTTGAGGCGATGACAAGCCACATCCGCGTCAACCCCCGGCATCTCCGCGGCGCTACATGCAAAGATGTTCATGTTCTTCTGGATGCACGCCAGCATCCTGCCTTGAGCCTCCGGGATCAGCACTCTGCTGACGCGGACCTTCTCCACCCTGCCTCTAAAGGTGAGAACCTCCAGCTCCACCACCTCTTCCACAGGCTCTAGCCTGTACTGCTCCCCCCATTCTATGATGTCCCCCTCCTCTGGGACAAGAACCTCCTCCTCTAATCCCTCCACGACCATCGTTTTGGCCAGCTCCTCCTGACCTCCTCCTGTCACCTCTACCTCGGTGCAGCTCTCCACCTCCATCTCCTCCCTTTCAGCCTCCTGCTCTGCCTCTTCCATTCTCCGCTCCATCTCCTCGGCACCCCCTGCCAAGAGATGGAGTTCTCGGCAGTGACGTAGCACTCCCTTGCTACTTTGGGGTCACCCCGGACCCGGACCTGGATCCCCTCGGTGTTAAACTTTAAGCATTGTTGGAAAGATGAGGGGACGCAGCGGAAGACGCTGATGAGGGGCCTCCCAAAGATGGCGTTGTAGCTGTTGGGGGGCATCCACGATGACAAACCTGCAGTTCCGGGACTACCCTCCCCCACAGGGTGACATGGAGCCCCACTCCTCCTTCTACCTCCTTCCTCTCCCCCAAAAATCCAAACAAGGACCTATCCGAGTCCAACACTCTCTTCGTCTCCACCTTCATTGTGTCAAACGCCTTCTTAAAGATGACATTGACGGAGCTTCTGTTATCGACAAGGATCCAGGAGGGGGTGAAATTTTCGATGGGTGTCTGGATGACCAGCGCATCGCAAAAGGGATCCTCATGATCCGGCATATCGCTCCTCAAGAAGGCAATCCTCTCTTCTGCGGGTGGGGTTTGGGATGTGGAGCCAACGCTCCGGGGATACATAGTATGGAGGCTTGTCCTCCGAGAAGCCTCAACCCCCACCCCCCCTATGGATCACTCTGATCCCTCCTCGGGTCCCGATGTCCACCCGGTCTTCACATCGATCCTCCTCCACCCGAGACAGGACCTCCTCGATCCTCACCTCCTAGCGCCCCTATTGCTGTTGTTGCTCCTTGTTTTCCCTCATTTCAAGGAACTCCGGGCACGTGGCTGTGGCGTGCCCTTCCTCTTGATGGAAGTCGCAGTAGGGCAACTCCACCCTTACTTCTCTTCTCCTCCTCCGCGCTGCTCTCATCCTCTTCCCCATGCCTATGGTCATAGCCTGGTCTTAATTGGGGAGTGGAGGCCTTTGCGCCTGCCTCCAACCCGGGGGTGGAATTGATCCTGGCCTCCCTGGTGGTGATCCCTTCCCCGGTATCCTCTTCGAGGCCCCTGGTCTTGCCTTTCGGGGCTCCAGCCCAACCGACGGTCCGGCTCCTATCGCCCCCACCTGGGATGCTGTTGCCCCGGGAGATGCTTATGCTCTCTCTATCGGGACTCGACACTCCTCTCCTCCTGCACCCTGCCGCCTCTCGTCTCCTTCTCTTCCTCTGTGGCCCACCTGGCTAGCTTCCGGGCAAACTCCGGATTCGACGCCTCCCCGTCGACTTCCCTTGCCTCCCTCTCCATCAGCTCCTCGTTGGAGAGGGGGGACACTCTCTTCAACTCCATCCTGAAGAAACTCTACTGCAGCCCCAGGGTGAAAGCCATCATCAGGTCGTGGCCCGACATATCCTGGACCTGGGTGACCTCCTCCTGGAACCGGTCGACGTAACTCCCCAACGTCTCATTCAATCCCTACTTGATGTGGAACAGGGACTCCGACTCCTTCCTCCTCCTCTTCGAGGTAGTGAACCTCAGCATGAACCCCCGACGCAGGTCCTTGAATCAGTAGATGGAGCTGGCCGGCAACTGGTGAAACCACTCCCTCGCCTTTTCCTTGAGGGTGATGGCGAAGAGTCGACACATGAACCCATCCGACATCTGCCGGATCGAGACCACGTCCTCAAATTACTGGACGTGTTGGACCGGGTCCCCCTTCCCGGTGTAGTAGGACATTTAGGGTTCCTTGAACCCCTCTAGAATCGAGGCAGAAGAAACCAACTTGCTAAATGGGCTGCCTCCCCTACTGTGTAAGCTGGCACATCTCGCTGCCCTAACTCGCCGATCCGGCCTCCGCTTGCCGAGCTGGGGAAGAGCACGCGCCCGGAGAGCTCGCATCCCCTTCCTTTCTCGGCGACCTCCTTCCCAGCTCGCCTGCGGGGGGCGTCCTCGCCTAGAGATGGGGCGGCTGCGAACTGGGCAGCTAGGGTCGAGCACTCGACACGCGCGTCGAGTGCGAACTTGATGAGGCCGAGCACCTCATTCCTGAAGTCGTCGAACATTCCCACCGTGGCCAGAGGTGTGTGGGGGGGGGGGGGAGTCTGACCCGTCAGATCTTTGTCCTCCTGTCATCGAGCTCGCTGAAGATTTTCTATACTGACCATGCTCCACGCTCACCGCACCAAAATATTAAAACCAAAAACTCGGTCTCTTGTGGAGTTCATCCTTGGGGAAGGGGTGATCGCACAACTACTTCTCTCATGCAAGCAAAACAACAAATGGAGCAAAGAAGAACTGACCCAAGGGCTCGGCATGGAGGACCCACCACACACCCGAAAGATCTTAGAGCGCTTCCCCTCCTTGGCCAAAGGCCGAGCTAAGGTGACCTCAAAAAGTGCTTAAAGATCAGGGAACAAGTGGGCAGCAGAAACATGCTTTCTGAGGTAACCCTTGGGTCTATTTATAGAATTCTGAAAATGGCCTGCAAATAGCTAACTCCCGCTGTTCCAAACAGCTATGTGCAGTCCAGGTTGGCCTGCCAACAACGTAACTCTGCTGCTCTGAAAGGCAATGGGCAGGCTAGCGGGGGTAAAATGGTAAAAATACCTCACAGATCAATGAGGGAGTAGCCTTCAGGAGTCTCTACTCGGCAAGGGCGGCGAGCACTGGCACAGACTGCCCTGCTCGTGAGCTGTGAGACCTCCAAGCTGTCAGGACTCAGCGTGTCATCTGGAGGTCGGCAAAAAGGTCGAGAGAACGACGAACGTCGAGCTCCGTTCGACGAACGCCGAGCTCAGTTCGTCGAACGCTGAGCTCGTAAGGTTGGCCGAAGTCGAGTGGTATGTGCCGGGCTCACCTGAGCGAGATGGATATTGCCGAGCCCCGTGTCTCTCTTGGTGTTCGCCCGAGTCTCAGAAAAAGGGGGTCGGTCGGTCTGGTTCCTGGCAACCCCACTCGCCGGATACGGGGTTGTACAATAGGGATAGGGACGGTGGACATCAGGACGCATGATGGCACAATGCGCAGGCTTGAGCGGGTGCACCGGGTGCCCAAGCTGCGCAGGAATCTGATATCGCTGGGCAGACTAGACTCCAGAGGATGTAGTTTTGCGGAGAGAGGTGGAGTTCTGATGGTGATGCGAGGGCGCACCGTGCTCAAGCGAGCTATCTAGTACAGTAGTCTGTACCGGCTAATGGGGACCACGATGCGAGGTGGTGTGCCCATGATTTATGCGGCTGACAGAGTTGATGGTCGAGGTGGTGCAGGGGATCGCCCTTCTGGTAGTCTGATTAGGCGAGTCAGATTCAGCGATCCAGCTGCGTCGACATTCAGAGGTTGAGCCTGAGCAGGGATGAGTCGACTGGAGCAGGTCGGCTAACGCCTCAGGTTCTTGAGGTGGTGTTTCATGCAGACCGTGTTACGTGCAGTGTTGCTTCGCGCAATTTGGAGAAGTCGCCTGTGAGAGGTCTCCGCCCCTCTCCTTTCGCTCTCTCTCGCTCGTGCACTCGGAGTGGCGGCCTACCTTGAGTGTTTGATGCCGGCTTTGGAGGAGATATCCGCCGGCGTTGAGAGGGTATTGCCGCCGGGCTTGGTGGAGTTTGTCGCTGGCGTTGCAGTGGACGTTCTTTGGAGTTGAGAGGCACAGTGTCGACGGCATGCGCACGTGCAGTTAGCCTCGACGGAGGTTTCTCTTCGGTGGTGGCGTTGTTCTCCGGTGGCGGCATTGTTCTTCGGTGATGGTGTTGTTGAACGTTGGACTTCGGCGTTGAAGGTTCGGTGAACCTTTTGCGTCCGCAAGGCGGATTGCAGTCCAGATCTCAGATTCTCGCCGCGTATCGTACGTGTACGGTGCATCCACGACGTACTCGCCGGACGGTCACTTTTCTCTTATTTCTATTGTATTTGAATTTATATTTTGATTTATAAATTTTGTGGCTATTTTGTGTTCTTGTTTACCTGCATTATTTTATAGCTTGTGTCTGTGTGTGTACCCGATTTTACAACAGATCGGACGGTGGCCAACCTGCAAGCGGTGGCGGTGGCGGGCGGCGGGCGGCAGGGGCGGGCGGCAGGGGCCGGCGGCGGTGGTTGGCGTCGGTGGACGGCCGGTGGTGGCGGCGGCCGGCGGTAGTTGTTGAGTGGGAGGCCACCATGATCTCTCTTATTGTGGTGGAGATCATGGAGGAGTGGGTTGACCAGTCAAACTCATAATCTCCACAATAGAAGAGATTATGAGGGAGATAGTTAAGTGTACACTCAAGCTTATAAATGAGGCTACATTCCCATCACCGGTCAACGCACGGTAAGATATTTTTTTGGCCACTGAAGGTTTAGGGTCAAAAACATTCTATTGACAATACATTGCGAAAGTAAAAAATTCTAGCTTCCCGCTCACGCACATTTGATACTCTCATTTGTTAATATTTCCAGGCTCATGAATATCATATTTGTTTCTCTCTTCTTTTCTGATCTTGACAATGTCGACATGTATATCTCCCTCTTTGCCTAGATGGCAGTAACATTTTTTTTTTCTATTTTCCTTCAATGATTTGCTATACATTATCGACACTCATGTAATAATAACATACATGACAAATATAAAAGATTTATAGCAGAACCTAGAAACAAAGAAAGTGTCATGTTCGCTGATAATTCTTTTACTGTCAATATTTCTTCTCAATAAAAAAGTGAAAGAGTAAACAATGAATTATAGATTCCGAGCATAATCGAATGTAGTCGCACATAAACAACGAAAAATATAGAAAGCTTGGGCATAATTTGCATGGTAGAGCAGACGAGCTTAGTAATGTTGTCATATGTCCATCACATGCATCCTTTTTCTACACTAATGAAACCCTAGAATTACATAGACTAATGAAATGTAGCGTATAAAGACTCACCAAAATTGGAAGGAGCTTCAATATTAGATCGTTTAAAAGAAATGATCGTAGCCGAACTTCAATTAATGACACATAAATCGAAGCACTCCATTTGGGATGAAACTCATATCTTCCATTTCATAGTCTTCACAATGCACTTTTGTGATGAAGAAACTCTTATGCTTGAGTGGGACCAAAAGGCCAAAAGGGGGAAACAAGCTGATTTGAAATGTGTTGTCTCAATTGATAAAATGGCATGCGTGTTGATGGGTTCCTCAAAAATATAAAACGTGCTCGGATTGGAACAATTTTGCATAATTCCGAGTCAGTTTGACCCTCAAAAACAAACGTTGAAGATTTCATAGGGTGTCTGGCCTGAACTAGACCGGTCCGGAGTGTCACCCCTACAGAGCACTAGGGGTGAGCCATATTGCTTGGTCATAGGTTGAGACAATGGTGGCGGGCACCACCGCCATCCATTATTACTACATCACATCGGACACCAGAATGGCTTGGGAGGGGGCACCCTAGGCTGCTGGTATCCATGAGTGCCCCACAGGGCGGATTCAGAGGGGGGCCCGAGGGACAATCCCCCCCCCCCCCCCCCCCCCCCGCATTATTTTTCAAAATATTTAGTGAATTTGGATTTCTCTCGTCGGGACAATGAATTTTGACTACTTACACGCCAAAAACGGTGGGCAGATGAGGGAGACACAACTCCGACAAGATGGAAACATTTAAAAGTTTTTTTGAACGAAGTTGATGACTATCCCCTCATGTTAAAATTTTTAAAACCCGATGACACATTAAAAAAAATTTTGTGCAACCTTATTATCAATTTGTGCACCTCATTAATAATTTTCTGGATCAGCCACTGATGCCCAATTTCCTTCTTTCCTCAAACCATGGCATCTTGAGGTGCCTCTGTTTTTTTTTCTTATTCTTCCTTCAAACTGTGACGTCTTGAATGCAATTTTTTTAAAAGCATATGGCTCCGTTTGACACGGGGGCGTCGGTCGTGAATGCATAGGTTAAACCGTCATTCGTTAAATATCATCTAACAAGCATCATCTATCTGTTTGAACATAAAAGTGAATGAAGTTCCTTAGACGGGCATTGACAAATGACAATTTAACCTCCATGTTCATGACCATCACCACCGTACCAAACGGAGTCTATATCCCCATAACTGTTAGAGGAACTTGTAGTTCAAAGATTTTGATATTGTTTTGACGGGCGGCAATCTCGCACCATCACCATTATGATAAGCCTTTTGTCCAAACTCACTAGAGCTTAAAGCTCTGCTTGGGGGGGGGGGGATTTGTTTTCACCGGTCAAGCGATTATGCCCGCATGAACCTGACATTGCTTGACCGGTCAAAACAAGCCCCCCCAAACGGAGCCTAAAGGCGGCGCGAAACGTACTTTATGACTTCATCTTTCAGAATTAAATTATTTTCATTTTAAATTACTAATTAGTAATTACGATTATTTACACTAATATATTTGATTATCTTCTCTGCTAATCATAAATTATTTTTTAACGATCATAAAATGCTATGTTACCGTATCCCACTGCCAAACAAACTTATCAAAACCATTAATTATAATAATAAAATAATAATAATTTATTGTTTAGGGCCAATTTCAGCAAACTGTTATTGCATTTTTATTTACAAAGACTGCTGATATAAATTATCAGAAAAGTCAACGAAATCGACGACGGAGTCAGGAACGCTATAATTAATTAATTATTCACATTTTGAGGTTCGATGAAGGGCCCGTCTCTTTTTGTGGGACCCGAGGGACAGCCTGGACGAGCCCGGTCTGTCGTCGTCCTGAAAATTTGCACTTTTTTAAAAATAATATACAATAAAAATTCTTTATAAAAAAGAAAAAAACGCTTGCTTTTCTGTTGTCGAGCTGGCATTTGACTAGAGGAAAATTTGAAGTTCTGTAACGTGGCAGCAGATCATTAGTGAACGGACGGAACTGCACATATCTAAATTTCACTCACAAAAAGTGGGACTTATACATAATAAAATATATTATTTGGTCTTTTTTCACACCTCTAAAGGACTAAACACACAAAAAGCAGGAATTGAATTATTTTATTGTGTGTGGGACCCACTTTTTGTGGTATTTAGGTGAAATTTAGGTATACATAGAATTATCCTTATGAAAAGGATCCGGATCCCCCGGAGTTCCTCCGGGAACTCCAGGGGGTGGAGTTCTCATTTTGAGACTCACTCGAACGGAATCAAAAAAAAAGTTCAACAAAAATGATCAACATGAAAGTTGTAGATATCTCCGAATTTAATGTTTTTCGGAGTGAGTTTTTTCGGGGCTCAAATCAGGGGTCTAAACGACTTCAAATCAAAAAATGTTGAACATGAAAGTTACTCGTCTCGGAGATATCTACAACTTTCGTGTTGATCAGTTTTTTTGATTCCGCTCGAGCAAGTCTCAAAATGAGAACTCCACCCCCTGGAGTTCCCGGAGGAACTCCAAGGGATTCCGCTCGAGCCAGTAGTCATACTAATTATACCGGAAAGGATAATAATTAAAGGCGTTTATTAACCACAATTCGTTATGGGCTAGTCGCACCCCAAAATTTCCTAATTTTTCGCGTCTTTTTGAAATACGTCTTGTACATGCAATTTCAAGAAAAGTGCTCAACATGAAAGCCTAGAGTTCGTCGACCTGAGCTGCTGAGTTGTGATCAGCGTTCGTCGAACGGAGCCCAAAGTTCGTCGAGCTTAACTCAAAGGTAGAACTCTGAATTTGTCGGACTGAGTTCGACGTTCGTCGAACTGAGTTCGACGTTCGTCGAATTGAGATCAGCTTTCATCGACCAGAATTTTGCATTCATCGAACTGAACTTCTCTGGAATCCTTTTGAAGGTGCAACCCTGAAAATAAACTTATGACCCTAGACTATACTTATTGGGTCAAACTAATCATCCTAAACAAATAATAAAGATCATAGCCCAAATCAGTAATAAGGTTCCAACAATCACCGCTTATTTGGGTTAGGATATTATCAAAAACAGAAAAACACAAAGCAAAAATAATCTGCTAAAATTAAAAAAAATTCAGCATAAATAAAGAAAGTGTTTTGTTAGTTCAAAAATAATAACACAGTTTAGAAACATAAAATAAGAAATCAAGAGTCTTTCTTAGGTACTTCAGAGGGAGAATCTGAAGATGATTTGGTGAAGAATGGCTTTCTGTTTGGATCTACAGCTTCCCTTTGGCTCATCTTTAAATTTTGAGAGCCAATAATCCTCAGAGAGGTGGTTCTGGGAACTACTGCTTCTGGATGCAGATTCATATATATATCAACATTGAATAAACTTTTCTTTGAGTATCTGTCAAGTTTTTTTGCCTATAAGAGGATATGGTGGTGAATTGTGAAGTGTCCTTGTCTTCTGCTCCGGCTTCTTAATCTGTGAAAGAACAACAAGTTCTTTAAACCTTGTCATTCTGAAATCTGGATCCAACTCTGGATCATACATTGGTGAAGGTGGCCACTCTTGGTTTGATTGATGTTGCTGACTGCTTTGAGAATCTGACTTTGAAGGTCTATCCTGTCTGTCCTGAGAAGATCTTGAATAATGATGAGATGTAGGCTTTTGAGAAGAAGAAATATTACCAGATGACCCTGCAGTTGGAGGAGGAGGAGGAGGAGGAGGAAGTCCTCTCCTAGATCTTGGAGTTGAAGAATATCTCTTCATTATCTTCCTCCATTTTCTTTCATTTTTGGAAAAACTCATCTAGTGAGGTAGGTCTGGAGTGAGAGGAATTCCATGCAGAATATAGCATGGAACATCTGCAGTAGCTGAATGTTGGGGAGCAACCTTAACAGGAGTCTTCTTCTTTAATTTCCTTTTCTTAGATCCCGAGTGTACAACCCCGTGTCCGGCGAGCGGGTCCCGCCAGGGAGGTTGAGCAGACCTGGTCCCGCGACCCGCACCCGAACGGCAAAACAGATATACGGCAGAAGGGCTGGCCCGCTCCCGCCCATTTCAGGCGAGCGAGCCGGCGAGGCGAGCGAGCAGGTCGCGTGAAGAGTCTTTGGCCAAGGCAGATAAGTTTGGCGACCCGCGACTGGCGAGTCGATCGGGGTCGCGGTGACCGCCGGCCAACCCCCACACGCGACCTGGCTGCCGGTCCGCCCGGCAGAGGACCAGGCAGGTCGCGACGGTCCGGCTCGCGCTCGCCCAGGGAGGACAGGCGAGCCACCAGAACCAGGTCGCGCCCGCCTCCCGCGGGGGGAATTGGAGGCGAGCTGACTCCCCATGGGTGCGAATAGCTACTCAGAACAGCGGAGCCCCGCTGTTGGCAGACCAGGTTGGACTGCGCATAGCTGCTCAGGACAGCGGAGTTTGGCTGTTGGCAGACCCAACCAAGGGCTTTTTGGTATTTCCAGGTCAGTTCTTTTGGTTATTGGCAGTTCAGATTCTGAAAATCTATAAATAAGACCCAAGGGGTACCTCAGAGGGCACGCTTTCAGGGCCGCCTTACTCTCATTTCTCAAGTGCTCTCTGAGGGTACCTTAGCTCGGTTTCTGCCTAAGGAGGGGAAGCGCTCAGAGATCTTCCGGGTTTGTGGTGGGACCTCCCTGCCGAGCCCTTGGGTCTGTTCTTTCTTGTCTCTTTCGTTGTTTTTCTTGCAGGAGCAAAGTAGGCGCGAGACCACCCCTTCCCCAAGGGTCGAACTCCACAAGAGGCCGGATTTCAGTTTCAACACTTTGGTGCGGTGAGCGTGGAGAGTGGTCAGTGCAGAAAAGCTTCAGCGAGCTCAGTGACGGGAGGTCAAGGATCTGACAGACAGGACTCGCCCCCCTCCCCCCCCCCCCCCCCCCCCGCGTCTCGCAACGGTGGGGATGTTGGAGGATTTCAGGAACGAGGTGCTGAACCTCGTTAAGTTCGCACTCGGCGCGCGGGCCGAGTGCTCGACTCCGGCAGCCCAGATCGCGGCCGCCCCTTCTGTAGGCGAAGACGCACCTGGGAGGCGAGCCGGGAAGGAAGTGGCTGAGGAAGGCCGGGGGAGCGAGCTCTCGGGGCGCGAGCTCTTCCCCGGTTCGGCAAGCCGAGGCCGGTTCGGCGAATTGGGCTCGCGGGACTCGCCGGCTCGCCTAGTAGGGGGGTGCAGTCCTTTCAGCGAGCTGGTCTCCTCCGCACCAGTACCAGACGGGTTCAGGGAGCCCGAGATGTCCTACTACACCGGGAAGGGAGACCCGGTACAGCACGTCCAATGGTTCGAATACGTGGTCTCTATCCGTCAGATGTCGGACGGATTCAAGTGTCGTCTCTTCGCCATCACTCTTCGAGAGAAGGCAAGGGAGTGGTTCCACCAGCTCCCGGCCAGCTCCATCTACTGTTTTGAGGACCTGCGCCGAGGATTCATGCTGAGGTTCACTACTTCAAAGAAGAGGAAGAAGGAGTCTGAGTCCTTGTTCCACATTAAGCAAGGAGTGAACGAGACGTTGGGAAGTTATGTGGATCGATTCCAGGAGGAGGTTACCCAGGTCCAGGAGATGCCGGGCCACAGTCTGATGATGGCTTTCACCCTGGGCCTGCAGCAGGGGTTCTTTCGAATGGAGCTAAAGAGAGTTCCCCCTCTCTCCTATGAGGAGTTGATGGAGAGGGCGGCGAGAGAGGTCGACGGGGAGGCGTCGAACCCAGAATTTGCCAGAAAGCTGGCCAGATGGGCGACGGAGGAGGAAAAGGAGTCGAAGGGAGGAAGAGGACAGGAAGAGAGAAGAGGGGAGACTAGGCTGAGGGAGCAGAGGCAGCTCCAGTGGCAGCAGCAGCCGAGGTGGGGGCACTAGGAGCCCGACCGTCGGTTGGGCTGGAGGCCTGAAGGACAGGGACAGGGGGCACCGAGAGGGTACTTCGGAAGGGGCCACTATCAGGGGAGGCAGGACCAGTTCCACCCACCGGGCTAGAGACAAGGTCAGAGGCCCCGGCTCCCCGATCAGGAGGAGGCCATGGCCATAGCCTTAGGAGCAAGGAGGGGGATCATGAGGAGGAGGAGAAGGGAGTTCAGGGTGGAGCTGCCCTATTGCGACTTCCATCAGGAAGAGGGGCACGCAACAGCCACGTGCCTGGAGTTCTTGGAGATAAGAGGGAACAGGGAGCGGCAGCAGCAGCAGCAGGAGGCGCGGCAAGAGGTGAGAATCGAGGAGGTCCTGCCTCGGGCGGAGGAGGATCGTTGCGAGGACCGGGTTGATGTCGGGACCCGAGGAGGGATCGGGGTGATCCACGGGGGAGTGGGGATCGAGGCTTCACGCAAGGCAAGCCTCCACACCATGTACCGGCGGAGCGTCGCCTCTACATCCCAAACCCCGCCGCCAGAAGAGAGGATCACCTTCTCCAGAAGTGATATGCCAGACCACGAGGACCCGTTCTGTGATGCGCTGGTCATCAAGGCCGCCATCGAGAATTTCACTGTCTCTCGGATCCTCGTGGACAATGGGAGCTCCGTCAACGTCATCTTCAAAAAGTCGTTTGACGCGATGAAGGTGGAGGCTAAGAGGGTGTTGGCCTCGGACAGGCCCCTGTTTGGGTTCTCGGGAGAGAGGAAGGAAGTAGAGGGAGGAGTCGGCCTCCATGTCACCCTGGGGGGGGGGGGGCAGTCCCGAAACTGCAAGTTCGTCATTGTGGACGCCCCCAGCAGCTACAGTGCCATCTTCGGGAGGCCTCTCATCAGCGCCTTCCGCCGCGCCCCCTCGTCTTTCCATCAGTGTTTGAAGTTCAACGCTGAGGGGGTCCAGGTCAGGGTCAGGGGGGACTCGAAGGTGGCGCGGGAGTGTTATGTCACCGTGGTGAACACCATCTCTTGGCAGGAGGGAGCCGAGGAGATGGGACGGAGGATGGAGGAGGTCGAGCAGGGGGCAGAAGGGGAGGAGCCAGGAGTGAAGGACCTCGCAGGGAATACGGCATGAGGAGATCTGGAGGAGGTAGCCGAAGTGAGGGGTGCGGGAGAAGAGATGGAGGTAGAGACCCCTGTTCCGGAGGAAGGGGATGCTGAGGGATGGGCGGAGCAGCCCAGGCTGGAGGCCGCAGAGGAGGTGGTGGAGCTGGAAGTGCTCACCCGTGGAGGCAGGGCGAAGAAGATCCGCGTCAGCGGGAGGCTGACCCCGGAGGACCAGGGCAGGATGCTGGAGTGCATCCAGAAGAACGTGGACATCTTCGCCTGGAACGCCGCGGAGATGCCGGGGGTTGACGCGGATGTGGCTTGCCACCGCCTCAACCTGGACCCGGGAACACGCCCCGTCCAGCAGAAAAAGAGATCCACGGCGGACAAGCTGGCGGAACCCATCAGGGAGGAGGTGGCGAAGCTTCTCAAAGCTGGCTTCGTGTCCGAAATTCAGTACCCCGGCTGGGTCTCCAACGTTGTGATGGTCAAAAAAGGAGACGGCCGCTGGCGATTGTGTATCGATTTTTCCCTTCTTAATAAAGCTTGTCCTAAGGACTGTTATCCTTTGCCTCGGATCGACGCGCTGGTTGACTCAGCCGTCAGCTTTTCTGTAATGAGTTTTTTAGATGCCTTTTTAGGTTACCATCAGATCAGGATGCACCCCCCGGATATCAAAGATGTCTCGTTCATCACAGGGGACGGCTGCTACTGCTACAAGATGATGTCATTCGGGCTGAAGAACGCTGGAGCCACCTACCAAAAAATGATGGATAGGGTCTTCAAGGAGCAAAGAGGGAGGAATTTGGAGGTATACGTCGACAACCTCATGATCAAAAGCCGGGAAGTGGACTCCCACCTCCGGGACCTGGAGGAGACCTTCGCCACCCTACGCAGATACAAGATGCGGCTGAATCCCCTCAAGTGTGTCTTTGGGGCCAGCCGGGGGAAGTTCTTGGGGCATCTCCTCACCCCCGCAGGGGTCGAGCCGAATCCAGACAAGGTCAAGGCTATCCTGGAGCTGGGGCCCCCACGGAATGCAAAGGAGGTCCAACGATTGACGGGGAAGCTAGCGGGGCTGAGTCGCTTCCTTTCTCGGGCAGGTGAGAAGTGCTCCCCCTTCTTCAAAACGTTGAGGGGTGGCCAGAGGTTTGAATGGACCCCGGAATGCGAGGAGGCGTTCCAGGCCCTCAAGGCGCAGTTGACGCAGGCTCCGCTGCTCCAAGGGCCAAAGGAGGGGGAGGACATGTTCCTATATCTCGGGGTCGGGGCAGAGGCCCTGAGCTCTGTCTTGGTTCGTGAAGAAGGGAAGAGGCAGCTCCCTATTTACTACGTGAGCCGGGTCCTGAGGAAGGCCAAGCTCCGGTATCCGATCTTGGAGAAGCTTGCGTTTGCCCTAATCATCTCGGCTCGGAGGCTACGGCCTTACTTCCAGGCACACTCAATCCGGGTGGTGACCGACCACCCTCTCCGCAACATCTTCGAGGGGGTGGAACATTCAGGCCGGCTGGCCAAGTGGTCGGTAGAGCTGAGCGAGTTCGATGTCTCCTTCGTCCCGCGGCTCTCAATCAAAGCTCAGGCGATGACCGACTTTCTAGCCGACTACGTGGTAGAAGTAGCGGAGGAGGAGCTCACCCGCCCGACTCCTTGGAAGGTGAGGGTGGATGGAGCCTCAGGAAGGCATTCTCTTGGAGTGGGAGTGGTTCTAGAAAGCCCTCAAGGGACTCAGATTGAGCAGACGGTGGTGGTGCACTTTCCCATCACCAACAACCAGGCCGAATACGAGGCAGTGATAGCGGGGCTGCGCCTGGCCAGGGAGCTGGGGGTGCGGGATGTGGAGGTCCTAACCGACTCCATGGTGGTGACTTCCCAGATCAACGGGGAGTTCGAAGCAAGGGAACCCACTCTGAAGTTGTACCTGGCCAAGGTGAAAGGAGTCATAGGGACCTTCCAGGCCTTCTCCATCCGACACGTGCCAAGGGAGGAGAACGAACAAGCCGACCAGTTAGCAAAGCATGGTCCCCGGGCAGGGGGCACCATCACCGACCTGTTCCGCCCCTCCATCGAGGAAGGGGAGCTCATGGAGGTCGACCAGCAAGCTTCGTGGATGGATCCAATAGTAGTTTTCCTCTCCACGGGGGAGTATCCGGAGGGGGTAGATAGGAAGAAACTGAGGCACAATTCGACTTACTACCTCCTTAAAGATGGGCAGCTGTACAGGAAGACCCTCTCCGGGATGCTGGCTCGCTGCGTAGCCGAGGGTGAGGCGCAGAGGATCTTGGAGGAAGTCCACTCCGGGGAGTGCGGGAGTCATTCCGGGAGTCGAACTCTGGAGGGGAGGATAGTCAGGCAAGGGTATTTATGGCCCACCCTGGGCCGAGACGCCGTGGAATTCGCAAGGAGATGTCATAAGTTCCAGCTGTTTGCCCCCCTCCAGCTACAGCCGGCCCAACAGCTCAAGAATATCACAGCCCCCTGGCCCTTTGCAATCTGGGGAATGGATTTGGTTGGACTGTTCCCCCAGGCCAGCGGCCAGAGAAGATTCCTCCTAGTGATGATCGACAACTTCTCGAAGTGGATGGAGGTGAAGGCGTTGGCCAAGGTGACCTCCCAAGTGATCAGGAACTTTGTCTGGGGGGAGATCATCTGTCTTCATGGGCTGCCCCAGGCCATCGTCACCGACAACGGACCCCAGTTCGCCAGCGCCGAGTTCACCAGCTTCTGCGAGCAGCTTGGAATCGACCTCAGGTTCGCCTCGGTCCACCACCCCAGGAGCAACGGGCAGGTGGAGGCCGCGAACAAGATTATCGTCAATCTCCTCAAGAAAAAGGTGGAGAATTTGAGGGGGAGCTGGGTGGAGCAGCTCCCCGCAGTTCTTTGGGCCCTAAGAACCACCCCCAACACAGCCACGGGGGAGACCCCCTTCAAGCTTTCCCATGGGTGCGAGGCGGTGCTCCCCATAGAATTTGAGGTCCAAACGCCGCGAGTCGGGGCGGCCAGGGAGGGCCGAGAGGAATGGCGAGCCGAGAACGAGGGAGAACTGAGACTCTCCCTTGACATGGTGGAAGAATCGAGGGATCTCTCGGCCATCCGGCAGGAGGAGGTAAAGAGAAGGATGGCCAAGTACTTTGACAAGCATGTCAGGGTCAAGCAGTTCGCGGAAGGAGACCTGGTGCTGAAGAAGGTGGACGCGGCGGGGAGGTCAGCGTCAGTAGGGAAGCTCAACCCCAGCTGGGAAGGGCCGTTTATTGTGAAAGAAGCTTTGAAGTCAGGGAGCTATCGACTCCAAAATGTAGAGGGCGAGACCCTGAGTCTCACCTGGAGCAGAGATGACCTGAAAAGATTTTTTCCCTAAGCACCTGCAAGCAACACGTTGGTTATAATGAATTCCTTCCCCCCCCCAAATATCGCCATAGCCAGCTAGCATAGAGAATTGGAATGAGTTTGGACCTCGAGAAGATCCCGCTGCCAGGCTCTCACCTAGCTGGCAGGGCCGGAAGTCACTCGATGGAATGAGTTTGTACCCCGAGAAGATCCCGCTGCCAGGCTCTCACCTAGCTGGCAGGGCCGGAAGTCACTCGGTGTCATCCCTAGCCTCGAGAAGATCCCGCTGCCAGGCTCTCACCTAGCTGGCAGGGCCGGAAGTCACTCGATGGAATGAGTTTGGACCCCGAGAAGATCCCGCTGCCAGGCTCTCACCTAGCTGGCAGGGCCGGAAGTCACTCAGTGTCATCCCTAGCCTCGAGAAGATCCCGCTGCTAGGCTCTCACCTAGCTGGCAGGGCCGGAAGTCACTCGATGGAATGAGTTTGGACCCCGAGAAGATCCCGCTGCCAGGCTCCCACCTAGCTGGCAGGGCCGGAAGTCACTCGGTGTCATCCCTAGCCTCGAGAAGATCCCGCTGCCAGGCTCGCACCTAGCTGGCAGGGCCGAGGTCACTCAATAGCAATAACTTACGACCCAGAACGAATCACGCTGCCGGACTCCCACCTAACTGGCGAGGCCGGGAACTACTCAAACGATGCTAACAACAGGTCGGAATCACAAAAGTTAATCAAAAAGGGAGGGGTCTAACATAGCCCCCCCCCCCCCCCAGCCCCAGGAAAGCCCGACCGAGTGGAGGCGAGAACCTGGGCGAAAGACCGCAAGAAATTAGGCAATACAGACGAGGGACGAGCCGGCTCGCCTCGCTCGGTGGGCGAGCAGCTGCCTCGTCGGGGCCGGGCCACAGGGGGAGGTCGCGTCGCACGGCAATAACAGATGTGTAAATGAGGCGGGCGAGAGAGCATTTATAAAAACAACAATAGCTGAAAAACACAAAGTATTGGCGCAGCCCACGCGTACATCTCAAAACAGGTAAACATAGATGATAATATACATCTAAAAAAATAAATGTCAAAAGGAAGGGGAGACACGAGATCCGGGGCAAGAAGTCCTAAATGGGCTGGAAGGCTTTGTCCCCAGGGTCCGGCACGGGGAGGAATAGCGCCGGCACCATGTCTTCCGCCGAGAGTTCCGCCGCCTCGCTCGTAAGGAGATCCGCGCGTCGCAGCATTTGCATCGTATACTTCGCGGTGCTGGCGGCGTTCTTTTATATCAGCACTTCCAAGTCGTGGTCGGAGTGGTGCTCGAGCGGGCAGACCCTGCTGTCTGGAGGAGGGACAGCGGCGGCGGCCTCTAGCTCGCGTACCCGCGCCTCTAACGCCGCTTTGGCCTGACCAAGGGAGGCGATCTCGGCGCCCATCCGGCTCGCCGTCGCCGTATCCTGGGAAAAGGGAGAAGAAGAATCGTGAGCTGAATTCGCGAGAAGGGGGGGTAGGTTAGGGTGAGTACGTACCACCCCGCCCAGGTACTGCGCGAGGGTCTCCTCTGCCGCGTCGGCCCGCCTCCTCTGAAGGGTCGAGTCCTCCTGAGCGAGCTTCTGGGCCGCCTCCCTCTCGTCCGCCAGCTTCTTCAAGGAGGTGGCGTTCCGCTCCAGCTGAGTGCAACGCCTCCCCACCATGTGAGCAAGCTCCAGGCCGCACAGCTGGGCACGTGCGCTCTCATGAACCAATACTCGCGTCTCCTCTTTGTCGTAGATGGCGGCGTCTTCTCGCGAGTACAGGCCAAAGGAGAAGTTATACGCTTCCCCGCCGATGGTGTCCGGCTCCATCCAGCTCGGCAGCAGAGTCGATACCATCGCGCGGTTAGACTCCTTATCCCACGACAGGAGCGGGACGCCGAGCTCGTCCAGGTACCTCTCACCGTAGCCGAAGTTGCGGTGACCCCTTGGCACCGGCTCCACAGCAACTTGAGACCCGCCCGGCGGCGCGGAGGTGCCCGCCGCCCTGACCGGGGAGTCGCTGGTCGAAGAAACCAGCAGGGGTGAAGGGCCCTCGGCCGGTAGGACCGCAGGGGCCTTGCCCTTCCTTTGGCTCGCGGTGGGTTGCTGATCCGCGGTCTTCGCCACCTTCGGCGGAGGGGTGGGCTGTCCGCCACCCGACCGCTTCTTGGTCGGGACCGATGGGATGTCGTGCAGAGCGGCATCCGCAGCCTGAGCACGGGCGAGAACACCGGGGGGAATCCGAGCGCTCTCGTAAGGGGGGTGAAGAGGGATGTCGCGCTCGCCTGTCAGGAAGAAGGGGTGAGGTAAAGGAAGAGAGGGGATAAGGTATAACAACGGCGAGTGGCAAACCTCCCCCCGGCGGGACAGCAGCGAGGTCGTCAAGATGGCGGCGCAGGAACGTGACCTCAAAGTTCTTCCCGGCAAAGAACGCGCACAAGTCTGCTTCGTGGCCGCCTAGGCTGGGCGGCCGGTAGCTCGCCTCGCTAAGCTGCACCGGCGAGAAGGGGACATTGCCGAAATCCCCTTTGACGAACAGGAATTTCTTGAGCCAATTGTGACTCTTATTGATTGTCTCCCGCACCTTGAGGTGGGCACTGGAGAAGTAGGCCGTCCCGTCTCGATTCGCCCGGAAGGAGAACAGCTTCCGGAACACGGCGAGGCTGAACTCCACTCGCTCTTCTCCCAGGAAGCAGGCGAACCCCACCATGACGGCTATGGAGTTCGGGGTCATCTGGCCTAGGATGACCCCGAAATACTTCAGCACCTGGCGCACCTCGGGCCACAGGGGAAGTCGCAGGCCCACCTCAAAGTGAGCTAGAGGGATGGCGAGCTCGTCCCTGGATAAGTCGTTGATCTTTTCTCCATCCCCGGGCCGTCTCGCCGAAAAGCCCGGTGGTACGTGGTCGCCAAGAGCATCCAAATACTCACGCTCTGAGATGACGACGTGAGGAAAGTCGTGCTCTGAGAAGGTCCAGGTCTGGAGTGAGAGGAATTCCATGCAGAATATAGCATGGAACATCTGCAGTAGCTGAAGGTTGGGGAGCAACCTTAACAGGAGTCTTCTTCTTTAATTTCCTTTTCTTAGATCCCGAGTGTACAACCCCGTGTCCGGCGAGCGGGTCCCGCCAGGGAGGTTGAGCAGACCTGGTCCCGCGACCCGCACCCGAACGACAAAACAGATATACGGCAGAAGGGCTGGCCCGCTCCCACCCATTTCAGGCGAGCGAGCCGGCGAGGCGAGTGAGCAGGTCGCGTGAAGAGTCTTTGGCCAAGGCAGATAAGTTTGGCAACCCGCGACTGGCGAGTCGATCGGGGTCGCGGTGACCGCCGGCCAACCCCCACACGCGACCTGGCTGCCGATCCGCCCGGCAGAGGACCAGGCAGGTCGCGACGGTCCGGCTCGCGCTCGCCCAGGGAGGACAGGCGAGCCACCAGAGCCAGGTCGCGCCCGCCTCCCGCGGGGGGAATTGGAGGCGAGCTGACTCCCCATGGGTGCGAATAGCTACTCAGAACAGCGGAGCCCCGCTGTTGGCAGACCAGGTTGGACTACGCATAGCTGCTCAGGACAGCGGAGTTTGGCTGTTGGCAGACCCAACCAAGGGCTTTTTGGTATTTCCAGGTCAGTTCTTTTGGTTATTGGCAGTTCAGATTCTGAAAATCTATAAATAAGACCCAAGGGGTACCTCAGAGGGCACGCTTTCAGGGCCGCCTTACTCTCATTTCTCAAGTGCTCTCTGAGGGTACCTTAGCTCGATTTCTGGCTAAGGAGGGGAAGCGCTCAGAGATCTTCCGGGTTTGTGGTGGGACCTCCCTGCCGAGCCCTTGGGTCTGTTCTTTCTTGTCTCTTTCGTTGTTTTTCTTGCAGGAGCAAAGTAGGCGCGAGACCACCCCTTCCCCACGGGTCGAACTCCACAAGAGGCCGGATTCCGGTTTCAACACCGAGTCTTTTGACACATCAGAATCACTGCATTCAGCGCCAAGCCAGATAACTCAGCGAAACTACCCTACACTCAACACCGCATTGAGTCCATTAAACGCAGCGTTGAGTCCACTCAACGCTTTATACTTAGTCTCCCAGACACTCAACGCCACTTAACGTCACTCAATGCCAAGGCTATGCACTCAACGCCACTGGCTTTACTAGACGAATTCATCGAGTTTACTCGACGAATTTAACTTAGGCTCAAGGATCATTCAATGCTCTCAGCGCCATGCCTATTCCACTCAACGCCAAGTCTCATACTCGACGAACTCAACGCCTGATACTCAACGAACTCAACACCTGATACTCGACGAATTCCACTTAGTCTATTACATCACTCAAAGGCAAGATTTTTTACTTGACAAATGCAACAACACTCAACGCCAAGTATCATACCCGACGAACTTAACGCCCGATACTCGACGATTTCAGCCACACTAAACCTCAAGCATTACCCACCAAAATTTCAACGGATACTCGACGAATTCCATTAAGCTCATGCTGATACTCGCCAAAATCTACTTAGACTGATTCCAACTCTATCTGACGAATTTCATTCCCTTAAATATGACGAATTTATACTTAAAATACTTGTTATACAACGAAAAGAGATTGACTTAAGCCTACTGTTCTAACTTGACCGATTACCCTAGTCCAACGGCAAGAAAACTCGACGTTTAACCTAATGAAATTAATACGACATGTCCTTGGTGACTATTCATGTGCATGGTAAAAGTTTCAGCACATTTGGAGCACTGAATTTTGGGTAAATCCACTTGCATGTGTTTATCATATATAGGCTTGGGGTGCAAATAGCCAATTTTGATATATTGTGTATTAAGCCTATTTGGATCATCCAAAAAAAATCATGGTATTGATATCAGAGGTTAATTAGGGTGAATTATACCCCACATTGTAATAATGGGATTTTTGGAAGCAAAAATTTCATTTTTTGGAATTTTTGGAATAATTGAACTTTTGAAAAATAAATTCAAAATAGATCTATCATTGAGATACAATCCTCTTTCCCCGATAAGGCCATCATCTGGGACTTCTGGCATCCTGCCCCGCTCAAATCCCTCGTCCCGACCACCCCTCCTGTTAGCCCTCATCGCAGCTTCACCTCCTCCAGCCACCTCCTCCGTTCCACCACGCCTAATCCCCTGAAACCTCCCAAGACCGGCCAAGCCTCCACTGTTTTCTCCTGTAACCCCCAAAACCGACCACCATTGTTTTCTCCACTGTTTTCTCCAGCTCTCGTAGCAAACCCGGCCAGCCAGCGTCCTCAACACTAGAAAAATCCAACTCCAAGGAAACCCCCGCAGGTATACCCGTCTGCTCCTTACTGTTAAATTCTACTCATGCAATTATTTTTTTGATCAAATTGTTAGCACTTACAAACTCTAAACGGTTCCTACTGTCGTTATTTTCATACAAACATAATACAACTTTTTTGGGGTTTTTGAGCTGACTGCTTGCGTGGTAACTAAACGTGCGCTTGGGGCCAACGTTAGGTAATCGAACTAAATCGCCGTGAGTATAGATTTTGCTAACGTAGTCCCTATTCTCTCGGGAAAGTTGCTGCTAAGTCGCACATCACTAAGCTGGGTTGCATCAGAACTAAAGCATGACATTTGTCGTAAGTTATATGGAACCTATGATGATCAACTTATTAAGAGCTTACCATTGCTTACGTCATCGACCAAGAAATTCATGGCCGGAAAAACTACATGGTCTAGCAGATCAGCAAAAGGTGAACCTGACGTTACAATACTCCTAAAACCAGTGAAAAAAAGAAGGCACTGAATCATACACAGAGAGAAAGAAACTTGACAAGGGGAAGAAGTCACCACTTGCCTCGATCCGGCTGAAAACTGACCACACTGCACTCCTCCTCACGGGTCCGGCCATAAAAACGCCTAAGGAGCAAAACCTGAAAATTTTCGAGAGTAAGGAAGGTCAAAACCGCATACCTCAATCCCTAAAAGTCCAAGAAACGGGAAAAACTCACCGTATAAATATAGATCTAGGTGAGAGCCATCCGGATCAACTCTCCAACAGCGATTTCGAGCACTAAAGCTCCTGCAATCGGCAGCCGAAAGTTTAGAAGTGTCCGCTGCTCTCGCTCTTTTGTAACATGCCGATGATTTCGGGAAGGAGACGATGAATAGGGTTTACGTCTAATCGGAGGCTATTTGAATAGATAATATAATATTATTATAATTAAAACGTTCAAATGACAAAAACTCGTATTAACTCGGATTTCTACGAAAATCACACTGTTGTTAAATATCGAAGCTACGAATACAACAAGTAAGTCAGAACTAAGATCCGACAAACAAAACTCGAGTAAAAATCTCCTGAATTCAAAACACTATCATTCCCAAAAAGGCTCCACCGTGTTACAAAACGAATCCAGACTCGCAAGGGAATATCAAAATACAGGAGGAATTAGCCAAGCTATTACTCCCAAACCAAAACCTCGGATACCTACGAGCAAAAATTACGCTCCGACAACGGTACCCACCAACTAAGCGTCAACGTAACGCCAAGATGTTAAAATTACGCCAATAAAAGAACTAAATTAAACATCAAAAAATCAGGGGCGTTACAGGGGCGGCTCGGGCGGCCGCCCCCCGCTGCAGCGTCGACGGCCGAGTGAGGGGGTGGCCCGGACTACCGCACCGACAGCCAAGGGAGGGGGCGAAGGCCCCCTTGGCCGCGCGGGCGGTCGAGGAAGGGGGCGGCCCGGGCGGCCGCCCCCTAGGCCGCGCTGGCGGCCGAGGGCGGTGCAGCCCGGGCGGCCGCTTCCTCAGTCACGGCCGCGACCAGCGCGGCGAGAGAGGGCGGGCGACCGACGTCCGGGGAGGAGGTCGGCCGCTCGCCGCCGGCGAGGAGGGGCTCGCGACGGTTTGCCCATTACGCATGATGGGATCGGTGCGCAGGTGATTGGGTGCGATAATCGCGCGCCCGGTCAATCCCATGATCCCACTTCTTTTGAGGTGGAGATCATGGGTGTGTGGTTATGTGCACACCTAATCTTTATAAAATGGGGGTCATCCCTAACAACTATGCTTGCGGATAGTCAAAAGTGCTAATGACCAAAACTGCATTGCTAATAGTTATGAAAACAACTCAGACATCTATTTTCCGATGAAATAAATAATATAATGACAAAAAATAATGCGGTTATGAATAGCAATTTGAACAAGTCACAAACAGAAAAATAGAAACAACCACAGTTAAAGAACATAGAAATTTAAAGTGGTTCCCGAAATTTGGATATGTCCACTGCACAAGCAAAAAAAATCTTTTACTAATAAACACATGGTTACAAAGAGAGTAAGAAAGAGAGAGATCAGTATTGTCTTACGAGGAAGACAAAAAAGAAAATACAGCTGTCCTTCCTTAACTCTGTCGACAATACCACTTTCGCCAAGAACGTTGACAATCACACTTCTTAAGAATTTGGCCGAGCGTGGCAACAACAAATAGGAAGGCGAACAAGCACCGTTGTGGCCGAGGAAGAAGAAACCTCGTGAAGAGGGACCTGCGCTTCCCTTGGATTTTCTGCGTGACCTTCGGCCGAAGAGCACAACCGCAACGGGAAGAAAACGTGCGACCGACACATGCTTTTCTGAATGCCTTCAAAGGGAAAACCAACACTTGTATTTATAAGCATGAACCATGTCCTGACAAAACTGGGTAAAGGGAGCCAGTTGCATGTATTAAGTAGAAGATCAATCTCATACTATTTATGGTCCTTCATCAAGGGCAAATTGAAAAGTTTCCAAAAATTAAAAATATTGCTAGGATATTGGTTTTCAAAGATGAAACCACTAATGATGTTGTTTTCAAGGATGAAACCACTAATGATGTGGTTTCCATTATCAATCCTAATTGGAAAGAGGCAGTATAAGTAAGATTTTAAAAAATAATATCATCTTCAGTTGTAAAGAGACGACATATGCAACAATCACTGTTGAAGTCAAAATTGACTTCTGTGAAGTTCGGGGTCCCAAAAGAGGGGTGACCTCACACCTACTACACTCGGGGGAACGCCACGGACCAAAGGCTCAAGAAACTAGAAACAGACCCTCGGCTCTAGCGTGGAGGTCTCACCTCACACCCGGAAGATCTTGGAGATCTCCCCCTCCCTAGCTAATACAGAGCAAGGGTGCCATGGAGGATGAAGAGAGAGTGAAGAAGTGATCCCCTCCAAAACACCCCTAAGGGCATATTTATAGTTTTCTGGGGATGGTCTGCAAATAACCAACCTCCAATGCTCTGAGAATTACCAAAATGCCCCCAGAATGACCTACCAACATCCAAATTCCGTTGTTCTAAGCGGCTAATTGCAGTCCACCAGGGGTAGTCCCTCGAACCAGGCGGCATAGCGGTTAGACAAGAAGCGGGGGGCGGCCTGGGCGGACAGGCGGCCTACGAGTGGCGACCTGGCGGCCTGCTCGACCACTAGGCGTGCTGAAGTCGGGCGAGCTGCGGCTTGCTGGGCTAAAGCGGCGGTCTGGCGGGCTGTGGCATGGCGAGACGACGGCCTGGGCGAGGAGGGGCAAGGCGAACTGCATCCTGGCGAGACGGCGACCTGGCAAGACGAGGCAAGGCGAGTTGCGGCGTGGCGAGACGGCGGCCTGGCGAGACGGGGCAAGGCGAGCTGCGGCCTGGCGAGACGGCGGCCTGGCGAGGCGGCGGCCTGGGCGATGCGGCGGCCTGGGCGAGGCGGCGGCCTGGGCGAGGCGGCGGCCTGGGCGAGGCGGCGGCCTGGACGAGGCGGTGGCCTGGGCAAGGCGGGGTGCGGCCTGGCGAGACGGGGCAAGGCGAGCTGCGGCCTGGCGAGACGGCGGCCTGGCGAGACGGATCAAGGCGAGCTGCGGCCTGGCGAGACGGCTTCCTGGCCGAGGCGGCGACCTGCTTGCGAGCTGGGCCTGGGCGACTCTCAGAGGGGCCGTGGGGGGGGGGGGGGAATTCACAAATATTTCATCCTCCTACTAGTATGTTACGCAGGTCCACCTAAAATTGGCCTCCAAGAGTGAAAAACTCTCAAAAAGCTTGAAAACGTGCACCAAGTCTTGCACCTTGTTTGGGGCCCACTCTTCGCGAATACGAGGTTGGACAATCACCACCATGACGAGACGGCCTCGGGGTAAGAAAACACTCAGCCTCCCCGAGGGGTCAACCTGTCAAGCCAGCTAATAGGAGTCTGGATGACGAGACGGTCTCGGGGTAAAAACCACTCAGCCTCCTAGAGGGGTCAACCTGTCAAGCCAGCTAATGGGAGTCTGGATGACGAGACAGCCTCTGGGTAAAAAACACTCAGCCTCCCCGAGGGGTCAACCTGTCAAGCCAGCTAATGGGAGTCTGGATGACGAGACGGCCTCGGGGTAAAAAACACTCAGCCTCCCCGAGGGGTCAACCTGTCAAGCCAACTAATGGGAGCTTGGGTGACGAGACGGCCTCGGGGTAAAAAACACTCCGCCTCCCCGAGGGGTCAACCTGTCAAGCCAGCTAATGGTAGCTTGGGTGACGAGACGACCTCGGGGTAAAAAACACTCAGCCTCCCTGAGGGGTCAACCTGTCAAGCCAGCTAATTGGAGCCTGGATGATGAGACGGCCTTGGGGTAAAAAACACTCAGCCTCCCCGAGGGGTCAACCCGTCAAGCAAGCTAATGGGAGCCTGGATGACGAGATGGCCTCGGGGTAAAAAACACTCAGCCTCCTCGAGGGGTCAACTTGTCAATCCAGCTAATGGGAGCCTGGATGACGAGACAGCCTCGGGGTAAAAAACACTCAGCCTCCCCGCGGGGTCAACCTGTCAAGCCAGCTAATGGGAGCCTGTATAACGAGACGGCCTCGGGGTAAAAACAATTAGCCTCCCCGAGGGGTCAACCTGTCAAGCCAACTAATGGGATCCTGGATGACGAGACGACCTCAGGGTAAAAAACACTCAGCCTCCCCGAGGGGTCAACCTATCAAGCCATCTAATGGGAGCCAAGATGACGAGATGGCCTCGGGGTAAAAAACACTCAGCCTCCCCGAGGTGTCAACATGTCAAGCCAGCTAATGGGAGTCTAGGTGACGAGATGGCCTCGGGGTAAAAAACACTCAGCCTCACCGAGGGGTCAACCTGTCAAGCCAGCTAATGGGAGCCTGGATGACGAGACGGCCTCGGGGTAAAAAAATACTCAGCCTTCCCGAGGGGTCAACCTGTCAAGCCAGCTAATGGGAGTCTGGATGACAAGACGGCCCCGGGGTAAAAAACACTAAGCCTCCCCGCGGGGTCAACCTGTCAAGCCAGATAAAGGGAGCATGGATGACGAGACGGCCTCGGGGTAAAAACACTCAGCCTCCTCGAGGGGTCAACCTGTCAAGCCAGCTAATGGGAGCCTGGATGACGAGACGGCCTCGGGGTAAAAAACACTCAGCCTCACCGAGGGGTCAACCTGTCAAGCCATCTAATGGGAGCTTGGGTGACGAGACGGCCTCGGGATAAAAAAACACTCAGCCTCCCCGAGGGGTCAACCTGTCAAGCCAGCTAATGGGAGCCTGGATGACTAGACGGACTCAAGGTAAAAACACTCACCCTCCCCGAGGGGTCAACCTATCAAGCCAGCTAATGGGAGCTTAGGTGACGAGACGACCTTGTGGTAAAAAAAACACTCAGCCTCCCCGAGGGGTCAACCTGTCATGCCAGCTAATGGGAGCCTGACAGCGGGATCACCTGGGGCCGAGCCGCGCTCGGGGTAGTGCAGAAGTAACCAGGGACCAAGAACCAAACCTCTCCCCCACAGAAGAGCCTTCAGACCTGCCAGCTAAGGAGAGCCTGCGCAGCGGATCTACCTGGGGCCGTGCCGCGCTCGGGGTAGTGCAGAACCAAGGACCAAGAACCGAATCTCTCCCCCACAGGCGAGCCTTCAGACCTGCAAGCTAATGAGAGCCTGCGCAGCGGGTCTACCTGGGGCCGAGCCGCACTCGGGGTAGTGCAGAACCAAGGACCAAGGACCAAACCTCTCCCCCACAGGCGAGCCTTCGAACCTATCAGCTAATGATTGCCTATATAGCGGGTGTACCTGGGGCCGATCCGCGCTCGGGGTAGTGCAGAAGTAACCAAGGACAAAGAACTAGACCTCTCCCCCACAAGCGAGCCTTCGGACCTGCCAGCTAATGATAGCCTGCGCAGCGGGTCTACCTAGGGCCGAGCCGCGCTCAGGGTAGTCCATAACCAAGGACCAAGAACTAAACCTATCCCCCATAGGCGAGCCTTCGGACCTGCCAGCTAATGAGAGCCTGCGCAGCGTGTATGCCTGGGGCCGAGCCGCGCTCGAGGTAGTGCAGAAGTATTCAAGGACCAAGAACCAGACCTCTCCCCGACAGGCGAGCCTTCGGACCTGCCAGCTAATGAGAGCCTGCGCAGCGGGTCTACCTGGGGCCGAGCCGCGCTCGAGGTAGTACAGAACCAAGGACCACGAACCAGACCTATCTCCCACAGGCGAGCCTTCGGACCTGCCAGCTAATAAGAGTCTGCGTGTAATGCCCCGAAACTCAAAAGAGCGACGGGAGGCGTTTTGGGCCAAATCTGGAATTTGGCAGGGGGCACACGACCTTTGACACGGGCGTGTCCCAGGGCGTGTCAAGCTCGAGTCGACGATTTGGCCGTGAGGTCGACGAACTTTTGGAGTCGACGATCGTCGAGCAGCGAACACGGCCTGAGACACAGGCATGTCTCTGGGCGTGTCGAGCTCGTGTCGACGATCTGCCAGGGAAGTCGACGATTTTCGCTTGACATTGTGTCGAGACACGGAACACGGCCTAGGACACGGCCGTGTCCAAGGCCGTGTCGGGTAGTCGACGAACTACGCTCGACGAAGTGTCGAGACAGTGAACACGGCCTGGAGCCCAGGCGTGTTCGGGTTTGACATGGGCGTGTCACATAGGACACGGGCGTGTCCAAGACCCGTGTGAGTCTCGGGTTGTTTTCGGGGATGTGTCGATGGGGGTACACGGCAGACCACACGGCCGTGTCAGTTTGAACACGGCGTGTCAGTTTGAACACGGCGTGTCAGGTTAAACACGGGCGTGTCGGGACCCGTGTAATTTTTGTAACGCGTTGATTTTGACGGCGAATGAGGGACATGGCCCTGGACACGGGCGTGTCGCAGGCCGTGTTCGGCCCAGGTTTTACTTTTCAGCTACGAATCGTAGTCATTCGTTTCCTTATTTTGGGATCCGATGGTTGGGGGTTGTTCCTACTGGGATATACCCGGGATTGGGCCTTTGAAACCCTAATTTCACTTGAGTGGTTCTCTTTCTAAGTTAAGAGAGAGGGGAGAGCAAAGGAGGAAGAAGAAGCCTAGATCCGGTCACCGGCGGAGCTTCGGAGCTCCAAATCGCGAACCGACTTCGGATCTACGGAGGCAAGGAGAGTGCGGTGCTTTTCATCCGCTTACATTTCCATGGCGCCAAAGAAGAATGCTAGGGTAACGATTCTCTACTTGAGCATGTGAAGCTCTACTTCTTTTGCATAGGGAAGCCCGCTCTCGCACGTTTGCGGTGAGTTTGAGGCATTTCTTCGGGTAGACATATATAGTCCCCGTTGTGTACATGTAGAGTCCGTAATCGAGAACGGATATATGCATGATGTGTGAAGCCTACCCAGATAAGTTGGTCTGAATCGGTGATGTTACATTGCATAAATGGCCGGAGAAGACTCCGTGCGAATGTGTGTTTTTCGTGTTTTCTACGTGGTAGATTGCAACATGGAGCCTTGGGGATTAACCCCAAGGTGCACTCGGAAAACTGGGCAGATGCGTGATTCTGCCAACTTGGTGGCCTGGGAGCCAACTTGAACATAACCGGATTATGTGAAGTGTGTGACGGAAATGGGACTCGGGAGAAGTTTGACCCGCGCATATGGCTTAAATTGTCGTTGCGATGTGAGCACGTTAGACGGAACCGTACCCATTCTATGTCGTTCGGTTAGAGCCGTTGGCATAGATGAGGGTCTTCGGCGGTCTATGGCTTAAATTGACGTGACACATGCCGGGAAGACAAAATGCTCATAGTTTGGTCGTCAAAGTGGCGGTGGTGAGACCGGGGTGTCTATGGCTTAAATTGACGTGACATTGACCGGTTCACCGAGAATGTGCCCTGAGTGCATGGGGTGTCTGTCCATGCGTGGCAATGCCTGTGATGCAATGCATATTTATATACTGCTTGGTTATGCTAATAAACTGTAGGGAAGGAGCATCGCCGCCCCGAATTGGGGGCGGGATCGTTATAATTTGGTCAGCACTGCTGACCGTTGCTTTGGTTTGCCACCATTACGGTGCATTGTGCTTGCAGGTACTGCGGAGCCGAGCGGTAAATAGCGGGCTAAAGCCCAAGTTGCTGAGCCGACCCTTGAAGGACTAATTTTGAGTGTTTTCTTTTATTCATGTATGACCGGCCTGCGTGCCGAGGTTTGAAAACATGTAATTTGAGGAAAATAATTGTAAGGTCATAAGGCCTGTACTTGTGTATCTGTACTTCATTTCTTTTGCCGTATTAGTGGATATTCATGCTAGTGTTGAGTTCTTTCTTATTGCAACTAAAATTATTGCTTCCGCTAGAATGCTCTGTGCAAAACGTTGGATTGGTTGGATGGTTTCCATTGAGTAACCACCAGGTCTGTCTGTAGTATATGACGTCGGGCCCCGGCCGGACCTACTGATATATGTTATGCGACGGATAGGGGGTGTTACACTGCACAGCGTGTCTACCTAGGGCCGAGCCGCGCTCGGGGTAGTGCAGAACCAAGGACCAAGAACTAGACCTCTCCGCCACATGCGAGCCTTTGGACCTGCCAGCTAATGAGAGCCTGCACAACGGGTCTACCTGGGGCCGAGCCGCGCTCGGGGTAGTGCAAAACCAAGGACCAAGAACCAGACCTCTCCCCCACAGGCGAGCCTCCGGACCTGCCAGCTGATGAGAGCCTGCACATCGGGTCAACCTGGGGCCGAGCCGCGCTCGGGGTAGTGCAGAACCAAGGACCAAGAACCAGACCTCTCCCCCACAGGCGAGCCTTCGGACCTGCCAGCTAATGAGAGCCTGCGCAGTGGGTCTACCTGGGGCCGAGCCGCGCTCGGGGTAGTGCAGAACCAAGGACCAAGAACCATACCTCTCCCCCACAGGCGAGCCTTTGGACCTGCCAGCTAATGAGAGCCTGCGCAGCGGGTCTACCTGGGGCCGAGCCTCGCTCGGGATAGTGCAGAACCAAGGACCAAGAACCAGAAATTTCCCCCACAGGCGAGCCTTCGGACCTGCCAGCTAATGAGAGCCTGCGTAGCGGGTCTACCTGGGGCCGAGCCGCGCTCGGGGTATTGCAGAACCAAGGACCAAGAACCAGACCTCTCCCCCACAGGCGGGCCTTCGGACCTGCCAGCTAATGAGAGCCTGCACAGCGGGTCTACCTGGGGCCGAGCCACGTTCGGGGTAGTGCAGAACCAAGGACAAAGAACCAAACCACTCCCCCACAGGCGATCTTTCGGACCTGCCAGCTAATGAGAGCCTGCGCAACGAGTCTACCTGGGGCCGAGCCGCGCTCGGGGTAGTGCAAAAGTAACCAAGGACCAAGAACCAAACCTCTCCCCCACAGGCGAGCCTTCGGACCTGCCAGCTAATGAGAGCCTGCGCAGCGAGTCTACCTGGGGCTGAGCCGCGCTCAGGGTAGTGCAGAACCAAGGACCAAGAACCAAACCTCTCCCCCACAGGCGAGCCTTCGTACCTGCCAGCTAATGAGAGCCTGCGCAGTGGGTCTACCTGGGGTCGAGCCGCACTCGGGGTAGTGCAAAAGTAACCAAGAACCAGACTTCTCCCCCATAGGAGAGCCTTCAGACCTGCCAGCTAATGAGAGCCTGCGCAGCGTGTCTACCTAGGGCCGAGCCATGCTCGGGGTAGTGTAGAACCAAGGACCAAGAACCAGACCTCTCCCCCACAGGCGAGCCTTCGGACCTGCCAGTTAATGAGGGCCTGCGCAGTGGGTCTACCTGGGGCCGAGCCGTGCTCGGGGTAGTACGGAACCAAGGACCAAGAAACAGACCTCTCCCCCACAGGTGAGCCTTCGTACCTGCCAGCTAATGAGAGCCTGCGTAGCGTGTCTACCTGGTGCCGAGTCGCGCTTGGGGTAGTGTAGAACCAAGGACCAAGAACCAGACGTCTCCCCCATAGGCAAGCCTTCGGACCTGCCAGCTAATGAGAGCATGCGCAGCTGGTCTACCTGGGGCCGAGCCGCGCTCAGGGTAGTGTAGAACCAAGGATCAAGAACCAAACCTCTCCCCCCACAGGCGAGCCTTCGGACCTGCCAGCCAATAAGAGCCTACACAGCGGGTCTACCTAGGGCCGAGCCGCGCTCGGGGTAGTGCAGAACCAAGGACCAAGAACCAAACCTCTCCCCCACAGGCGAGCCTTCGGAACTGCCAGCTAATGAGGAGTGGTCTCACCACCTCTACTCGCGTGACCTGCTCGCCTGGGAGGCTGGCACTCGCCGGGCTGGAGGACATCTCTCGGCCAGTGAGGTCTCGCTCGACCCCATCTCCCATCCTCTCCTTCTCGGGTCTTCTTCCTGGCGCACTTCCTTCTTCTCCTGTTGGGGTCATCTCGCCTAGACCCCTGGAAGTCAACTCGTTCAGAGGGGGTGGGGGGCTAGCTCCTGGGGGGTAGGGTGGAGCTGCCACCCTGAGGAGCAATGCTTCGTAGCATCTCCATGATGCCCTGGATGGAGGCCATGAACTCCTGCCTACCCACAAAGGGTCTTAGGCTGGGGAGCTCGCCAAGATCATCACTACCTCCCTGACCTCCAGCCATGACACTCTCCTGAGATATTCTGTGTTGGTCACTCTCCACGCTCACCGCACCAAAAGTGTTGAAGTCAAAATTGACCTTTGTGGAGTTCGGGGTCCCAAAAGAGGGGTGACCTCACACCTACTACACTCGGGGGAACGTCACGGACCAAAGGCTCAAGAAACTAGAAACAGACCCTCGGCTCTAGTGTGGAGGTCCCACCTCACACCCGGAAGATCTTGGAGATCTCCCCCTCCCTAGCCAATGCAGAGCTAGGGTGCCTTGGAGAATGAAGAGAGAGTGAAGAAGAAGTGATCCCCTCCAAAGCACCCCTAAGGGGCTTTTTATAGTTTTCTGGGGATGGTCTGCAAATAACCAACCTCCACTGCTCTGAGAATTACCAAAATGCCCCCGGAATGGCCTGCCAACAGCCAAATCCCGCTGTTCTAAGCGGCTAATTGCAGTCCACCAGGGGTAGTCCCTCAAACTGGGCGGCTTGGCGGTTAGACGGGAAGCGGGGGCGGCCTGGGCGGACAGGCGGCCTACGAGTGGCGACCTGACGACCTGCTCGGCCACTAGGCGTGCTAAAGTCGGGCGAGCTGCGGCCTACTGGGCTGGAGCGGCGGTCTGGCGGGCTGCGGCCTGGCGAGACGGCGGCCTGGGCAAGGCGGCGGTTTGGGCGAGGCGGGGCAAGGCGAACTGCATCCCGACGAGACGGCGGCCTGGCGAGACGGGGCAAGACAAGCTGCGGCCTGGAGAGACGGCGGCCTGGCGAAACGGGGCAAGGCGAGCTGCGGCCTGGCGAGACGGTGGCCTGGGCGAGGCGGCGGCCTGGGCGAGGCGGGCTGCGGCCTGGCGAGATGGGGCAAGGCGAGCTGCTGCCTGGCGAGACGGCGGCCTGGCGAGACGGGGCAAGACGAGCTGCGGCCTGACGAGACGGCGGCCTGCGCGAGGTGGCGGCCTGCTTGCGTGCTGGCCCTGGGCGACTCTCAGAGGGGTCGGGGGGGGGGAGTTAGCAAATATTTTCTCCCCCTACTAGTATGTTACGCAGGTCCACCTAAAATTGGCCTCCAAGAGTGCAAAACTCTCAAAAAACTTGAAAACGTGCACAAAGTCTTACGCCTTGTTTGGGACCCACTCTTCGCGAATACGGGGTTGTACAATCACCACCATGACGCCTCTTCCATGACATGATCCACCTTGCTGAGATAACTCCAATATGCCAAAAACGATCATCAACAACAGATGCCAAAGAAATCAACTGAAAGTACTTCCGCCAAGAATGGATCAAAAAATTTTTCCATTAATCCCGAGTAACACACAAACTGGATTGACGTAGCTGTCTCGGAAACGCTTCATATTGAAGCTAAATTTCAATTGCTCCACCTCCAGCGGTGGTATCCCAAAGCAAACTAAATCTATCAAAACTTTTGTTCTGTGATGTGTGCACGAGAGTGAGAATGACAAATGTAAATACATCAACACTAAATGCAAACAAACTGACCTCAGTATGGAAAAAATGAACTCTTATGAGAACTAATCAAATGTTGATTAGACATACTCTAAGCTCATATACAATAGAGGAGTAACAAGTAAAGAGCTTAGTTAATAGTGGGTGACTAAACTACAGTCACAAAATAAAGTTCTTGACCAGAGAAAAATAACTTAGAAATAAGAGTTATAATAACGCGGCTTCAAACTTCAAACCGGGTGTAGAAGATGTCATAGAAATCTACCCGTAATTCTGCACTGAAAATGAATCTCGAGGCGACCTGATTAATTCATGGATCAAGATTGGGAAGATAGAGAGCGGACCGATGTTATTACCTACCGTTGACCCCACTCGAAATGAAACGTCCAATTAGTTACCGATCGAATCTAGCTCTGATACCACTTGTTATGAAAGTAGCTCAGACAGATATTTTTCGATCTAATAAATAATCTAATGGTAAAAATTAGTGCGGTTACGAAGATCAATTTGAGCAAGCTACAAACAGAAAAATAAATCAACCACTGTCAAAGAACACAGAAATTTAAAATGGTTTCCCGAATTCAGGGTACGTCCACTACACAGAAAAAAAAATATCTTTGCTGATAAACACACGGCAACAAAGAGAGTAAGAAAGAGAGAGATCGATATTGTCCTGCGAGGAAGATGAAAAGAAAATACCGCCGTCTTTCCTCAACTCTGTCGACAATACCTCATTAGCCAAGAACCCTGACAATCTCGATTCCTAAGAATTTGGGCGAGCATGACAACAACAAATAAGAAGACGAACGAGCACCACCATGGCCGAGGAAGAAGAAATCGCATGAAGAGGGACCCGCGCTTCCCTTGGATTTTCCATGACACCTTCTGCTGAAGGCACCACCGTAACGAGAAGAAAACGTGTGGCCGACACCTGCTTGTCCGAATGCCTTCAAAGGGAAAATCAGTACTTCTATTTATAAGCATGAACCAAGTCCTAACCAAACTGAATAGAGGGGGGCCGGTTGTATGCATTAAGTAGAAGATCAATCTCATACTATTTGTGTTCATTCATCAAGAAGAATTTGAAAAGTTTCCAAAAAAACAAAAAAAATGCTAGGATATTTGTTTCCAAGGATGAAACCACTAATGAAGCGATTTCCATTATCAATCCCGATTGAAATGAGGCAGCATAGGTAAGATTTCAAAAAATAATATCGTCACCGATTGGAAAGAGTCGACATATGCAACAGCTAATATCAACACCCATATATAATCTACGGAAAATAATTACAATATTGACCCGTCAATGAACACCATTTCCACAAGAGACCTCGTCCACTTTACATTCATTAATATTATAAATTATATGAAGCAAGAATAGAACTATACATTGTCTTATCTTCTACTATCAACCTACTACATATAGGAGGGGCATAATCATGATTATTGTATAATAATAATAATTAAAAAAGAAAGTATGTTCATTAGTTAATAACGGTTGGTGATAATGACTATACTTTAAAAAATAAGACAGCTCTATTAAACAAATGAATGGGACCCGAGAAGAGGTTTTTCTAAAATATCGATTTGTTCTAAGGTCCAAACTCCAAATTTGATTTGGTGAACTAAGATTGTGAACACAGGACTCGCCCTTTTCCACCGTTCAATTTAGGTGAATGCATCATGATCGCGAACTGGATCCCTTTCTGTTCGCTCGAACTGGAGAGGATCCCGAACTGTGAACACGGACGTCAATTGAATTACTTTAGCGCCTTAATCAAATAATTAGAGTTTGTTAATGATTGCACCCAACGTTAATTAATTACTTTAGCTTGATTTATTCCTTTGGATTAGTAGGCTATTATGAATCATGTATTAACATAAATTAATAATTTGGAGTGAGTAATTAATGTTGCACTTATTGAATAAATTAATATTTGAAATGAGATGTTTAATGCTTTCAAGAAAAAATATATTCTTATATTTTCAACTGTGCCTATTAAAAGATGTTATATAATTTGCATAGCGTGTATCTATTTCTATACACACACTCGCACACAAATATATTTGTGTGTGTGTGTATATACTATGCATTAAAATTATATGTTGCACCCCTTTTTTATTTGAAATTACAAAAAATTCCACTCTCTTATTTTTAAAATTACAAAAAAAAAATATAAGAACACATTTTGTAACATTCTCTATTAATTACACATCAACTATTTATTATATTATACAAATTAAAAAAATCAAATGACATGTGCCATTTTCTAATTAAGAAGTGGTTAAGAGGTTAGTGTCATGGGTTAGTTGACTTTAATTAGTAGGAAAAAAATGACTATGGTGGCTTATAAGTTGGCCATCCACTACATAGATTCTAATATTTCTATGGGATTTTATAGTTGGTGATGGTGATGTCACTAGTTGGCACTTATATGCCTATTAAGCATTAAATTAACAAATGTGAAGTCAAGCTTTGAAAGTTATTGTTTGTACAAAAAAAGAGAAATAAATGAGAGAGTTGAATCTAATCATTCTTGAAAGATATGGTACCTAAACACCTAGAGGGGGGGGGGTGAATAGGTGACCTAATCCTTTTCTAATTTTAATGGCAGCAATCAATTATATCACAGATTTCTAACTACTTTTGCACAGCAATAACAAAGCATACACAGCAAATAACAATCACATCACAGCAGACACAGTGGTTTATAGTGGTTCCACAATCTATGGGTACATCCACTTTCCCCCTTCGCCTATCTAGCAGTGTACTAGATTCGGCCAAACTTCTCCACTGTCTCAGAACCCAAATTGGTTCCTACACCTCAGGCCCAAAGACTTACAACTCAGCTTTATCCCAAAGCCTACACTCAGCCACAAAGGCCTACACTCAGCCACCCAGGCCTACACTCAGCCAATCAAGGCCTACACTCAGAGATAACAATCTCCTACACTCAGGCCATCAAGCCCTACCCTCAGCCTTTATAAATACAGGCTTACAATTCACTCAGATCCAAAGGATCCTACAAGATAAAAATGATTATAGAAATAATAACTCAACAACTCTGAAACAAGAGAGGGGAGTTGAGAGTTTCTTGATGAGTTCTTGGAAGAACTCAGCTGGATTCAATCTGACTTAGCTTTCTTCAAAGCTTCTTGAGTAGAACTGAATAAGATTGTCTCCTTCTGCAGTTGTTCCTTGACCTCTGCCACTTAGAATTCAGAATGAATCTGAATCCTTCTTCTCAGCCTAGTTCCAGAGGCTGATTTCTTGGATGGAGCCCTCTCTCTCCAACTTCTTAGATCTGCACTTGGACTGCAAGATCTTCTTGTCTTGATACTTTGTGTACCACTTCAATAACTTGTTCAACAATAATCTGAACCACTTGTTAATCACTGATCATCATTTTCTGTAGACAGCATAGGCCTATTTATAGGCCTTCTTCATGGTAACCGACTGGTCCGGTCCATAACTGTCTTCTGACATCTCTGACAGGTGCTGTAGACCGGCTGGAACGGCAGCTGTCAAGTCATCCAGTCATTTCTTGAAAATCTCTAACTGTCTGAAAGTGTCGAGACTTTTTGTCTTTAAGTGTCGACACTTATAGTCCAAGTGTCGACACATGCTGTGTAAGTGTCGACACAAGTCTACAAGGTGTCGACACAACTCCTTGTATGTCTCGACACAGATTCTTCTTCAGGTGTCGACACTGAAATTGAGTGTCGACACAAGTACTTATTCTTCTTGCTTTTGCTGAATTCTTCTAAGTGTCGACACATCTCCTTTGTGTCGACACAGCTTCTTGTGTTGAATCTGTTAAGTGTCGACACTGCTTCTTGGTGTCGACACATAGTCTTCTATGTTGATACTTGCTGAGTGTCGACACAACTCCTTGCGTCGACACTTGATTCTTCTGTCAAGACTTCAGCTGAGTGTCGACACATCTCCAAGTGTCGACACTTGTACTTAGAATATTTTGTTGATAATTCTGTTCTTTACTAAGTGTCGACACAGCTCCTTGTGTCGACACTTTCTTCAAGTGTAGAGTCTTCAGCTGAGTGTCGACACATTGTTCTAGGTGTCGACACTTTCTTCAAGTGTTGACTCTTCTGTTGAGTGTCGACACTTTGTTTTTGGTGTCGACACTTTCTTCAAGTGCTGACTCTTCTTGTTGTGTCGACACATTGTTTTGGGTGTCGTCACTTTAACTTAGTCTCTGCTGTCTTTTGCTGAGTGTCGACACAGCTCCAAGTGTCGACACTATCTGGTGTAGACTCAGCTTCACTGGGTGTCGACACAGCTCCTTGTGTTGACACTTTCTGTCTGCACTTTTCTTCACTGAGTGTCGACACAGCTCCAAGTGTCGACACTTTCTGTCTGCACTTTACTTCACTGAGTGTCGACACAGCTCCTTGTGTCGACACTTTGTGTCTGGTGTCGACTCTGCATCCCAGGTGTCGACACAATGACTCCAAGTGTCGACACTGCTTGTCTGGGTGTCGACACAAGCTTTCTTGAGTGTCAACACTTTCCCTCTGGGTGTCGACACATGAACTTAGAAACTTTTTGCTTCAGTCCAGTGATTACTTAACCTGCACAAGTAAACTCAACATACATCAAATACATTATGATGTATATCATTGAGTTGGGTGAGGCTTCTTCAAATCAGGTACATTTAACCAATGTACCCAACAATCTCCCCATATTTGGAGAAGTCATAACCCTTAGTCAATGATATACACCATTCATAATTAAAAATTACAAAGTGATGTAAAGCAGGATAAAGTACAGCAGGGTAAACATAACATGTATAAATCACACATGTATACACATACATCAACATAGAACAATTAAGAAATAGACATATTCACAGAAAAAACATGAATTATATTGATCATATATTGTTCTAATATTTGTCTTATACATTCTCAGTAGTTCACAAAAAAAATATTTTACATTCAAAAGATTACAAAATAATCTTCAAGTAAATTCTTAATCTATTTCTGGTCAGGTTCCTTGATAACTATTCCCTTGCCAGCTTGAACTTGAGCTTTGACAGGGGCATCAACAGTTTCGGCATCAACAGGCTTCTTGCCTTTTAGATCTTTCTTTTTGAGCTCTTCAGCTTTGATCTTCTGCCTCTCAAAATAGTGATATGGCTTAGGAAAGTACTTGATAGGCTCCACTGTAGTAGGAGGTAGCTTTCTCATCTTTGCCTTCCTTTTATATTGAACAATAGCTTCTTGTCTGATCTCATGTTTCCTCCATTCAGCTTCAGAAAACCACTTGTTCCTGTCATGAGTGTTATCCTTGGCAGCTTTCCAGGCAGTTAATATTATATTCCTAGAGGTAGGGCTTCACTGTTCAAAGTCTGGCCTTTGTTCTGCTTGTTCCCTAAACCTCTTCTTAGACAACCTTGTCTCTTCCTCTTTCTGCAATGCCTCTTGCATGGCTTCAGTAATAGGTTGAACCACTTTATCCAGAATAACATTAGACTTCCCTTCAGTTGGGCTATACATATGATGAATATCAGCTTGCACCATGTCAAAATCTGGTGGAGGATATATCACTTGAGCTACCTCTGGTTGCTCACCTCCAAGATATGCAGTTTGAATCCCAGATTCAGCAACATTGTCATCATCACAGAGTGGAGGATAGCCCAGTGTAGCTCTGATGGAATTAGATATCCACTTTGCATGGTCAGAGCTAGCTTTGACTAAAACTCTCTCCCCCTTTATGACTTCTCTAGCCATATGATCTCTGACATCATCCTTCTGAAATCTGATTTGACTATCCAAGTATCTGATGCCATCTTTAAAGTATGGTTTGAGCTTTTGCAGTTGTTCAGATATGGATTTCTGGGAGGCTTGGATAGCAGACTTAACAACAGAAATTTCTTCTTGAAAGACTTTATCAAAATCAGCTTTAGCAGCAGCAGTAGATGTAGAAGGTTCAGCAGCCTTGTTCTTCAATTCAGTGACTATGGCATTATGTGAAGCAGTCAAGTTGTCATTCATTCTTAACTGATTTTCAAGAACATATCCTTGCTTCAATGCTATATCATCTACATGTGCCTTGATCTTCTCCTGGTGTGTTGCCAAATACACCACTGCATTTCCACCCTTGTGGAAGCAGTCTGTCATCTCTTTCTTGTTGAGATTCATCTCAAACCTTATGGATTTTATATCCTGGGCCAGATCAAATTGGAGTGATTTCTGCCCTTCATCTACATACTTCTCTATGGCCTGCCTTTGCTCATCCAACTTTATCTGTAGTGCAACCATTAAAGCACTATAATCAGCAGTTGGAGCTTGCTGAACTATAGGCTGTGGTGCAATGGATTGTAAAGCCTTTTTGTAACTTTGACTCCTTCTCTTGAAGACATTCAGTTTCTTCTTCTTTTCCCTAGCACTCTCCTCATCTTCAGAGGCAGAAGTGCTGGCTATGTCAACCCTATCCTTAGGGCTTTGAGGCTTCTCTTTCTGCACTTCAGGTGCCTTCTCAGTTTCCTGCCTAATAGGCTCTTCCAGAACTTGTACTTGCTCCCCCTCAAGAGTAGCATTCTCTTCTTCAGCAGCATCCTTGTCCATGTCAAAATCTTGTTGGTCTAGATTTAGGAATAAATCCTCCATGGTGTATTCTGGTGGTGAAGAAGCTGGAGAAGTTCTTGGTTTTTCAACCACAGGATCAGGAATTACTGGAACAGCAGATGTGTATTCTATAACAACATCTGGAGCTTGACTATTCAGCTGAGTATGCTGATTAACATCAGATAAATCAGCATCTTCCATAGAAAAATCTAAAGTGTTTAGTTCAGTGAGTACCTCTTGAATGATGGTGGTGGCTTGCTCACTTTCCAGTGTAGATGGTGCTTCTACAACTGGAGGCTCCCCCTTGCTTTGATCCATGTGGATGGGGCTAGCTTGTGGTAGCTCCTCCTGGATCTCTGCATCAGTTGGAGGAGCAGGAGATTTCACTGCAGTTGCTTTCTCTTGGTCATCTGGAGTGAAAACAACTTGTTCTTCACTTTCAGAACTACTTGTGGACACCTGTTCCATAGGAGCTGTCTTCCTTTTCTTTTTGGGAGGAGTGACTTTCTCAGTAACTGTCTTCTCTGGTGTTGGCATTTCCTTGGACAACACCCTGTCCCATCTTGAAAAGATCCTTAGATCCATCTTCCTCATATGATTTATCTTGCTGCCTGCAGCAGTACTCATTATCTCTGATATCACACCAGCAAGGTAGAGACTTAAGATTCTGCCCAGGTTGGGCTTCTTCAGACTTTCTTTAATCTTGTCAAACACTATAACTGACCAATCAGTTCTTATAGTGAAGATAATTCTTGTCATTATATTGAACATGGAGGCAGACACTCTGTCATGCCCTCCTGGCTTACTGAGTAAGACCTTTCCCACTATCTCTGACAGGAATTTGCCTTGGCTGTTCATGCCTTTCCTGTTAAAGACAGAACCAATCTTCATTTTAGGATCCAGTCCACACCAGGTTAGAGCTTCCCTGGTCTTGGATGCAGTGACTTCTTCTTCATCTTGAGTTTTTGGTAGCTGGAGCACCTTCCTCAGATTTTTAGGGGATACCTTAACCCTTGCACCATGAACTCTGGATTTGATTTTGTATCCAGATTCATCTATCTGAGCTCCATTTAGGAATTCAAGAACCTCTTTCTTCCAAATCTTTGTAGGTTCAGAAACTAAGTATTCTAATCCAGAATCGGCGACTAGGGTTACTACCGCCTGGATTTCTTGATCCGCTTCTTCAAACGTGCCGCGCACCAGCTCATATCCTTCGTTGACGTTCTCCTCTAGCTTAGGCGCCATTAGGGTTTGTAGAATTTGTCTTTAGAAAAGAGAGGTGTCGACACAGTAGTTTTGGTCTCGAAACTTTGAAAGCGTGTCGACGAACAAAGACAGAACCCTATTTATACCTTTTTGATTTTGAAGATGAACAGGCGGGACAGCTAACTTAAAATGTGTCGACACTGGCAATAAGTGTCGACACTGACTTATAATGTCTCGACACATATGTGTCGACACAAGTTTAGTCAACAGATTTTATGTGTCGACACATGTTTATGTGTCGACACAATATAACTCGACAAATTGTCGAGACTTTACTTAGAAAAATTCTGAGTAAAACATAAGTGTCGACACCATATTGGATGTGTCGACACCTACTTGACATGTGTCGACACTAACATTCTGAAGTGTCGACACCACATACCTAGATGTGTCGACACCTTTTTCCTGAAGTGTCGACACCACTATTCTGTGTCGACATAGACTTGTCTATGTGTCGACACCTTTTTACTTAGTCATTTTCAAATCTGTAAACTTACTCTAAGTTTATCATTCCTAGTTCAATTTTGAATCTATTGAACTTAGCTTCTTCTAATGGCTTAGTAAACATATCAGCTACTTGGTTATCAGTTTTAACATATTCTAATGAAATATCTTCTCTTTCTACATGCTCCCTAAGAAAATGATATTTAATTTCAATATGTTTTGTCCTACTATGAGATACATGGTTATTAGCTATTGAAATAGCACTTGTAGAATCACAGAAAAGTGGAGTTCTACTTACCTGAAATCCATAGTCCTCTAGCTGATGTTGTATCCACAGAAGTTGAGCACAGCAACTTCCTGCAGCCACATATTCTGACTCTGCTGTGGAGATAGCCACACTGGTTTGTTTCTTGCTACTCCATGAAATTAGTCTCCCACCTAGGAATTGACAGGTTCCAGTAGTGCTTTTTCTATCTTCTTTGCATCCTGCAAAGTCTGCATCTGAATAACCTGTTAGTTCAAAATCTCCATTCCTAGGGTACCAGAGGCCTAGATAGGGAGTGCCCTTTAGATATCTCAATATTCTTTTGACTGCTGTCAAATGAGACTCTTTAGGGCAGACTTGATACCTGGCACAAACACATGTAGCATACATGATGTCAGGTCTACTAGCAGTCAAGTATAATATGGAGCCAACTATCCCTCTATACAAGGTTTCATCTACAGGTTTCCCTGCATCATCCTTGCTAAGAGACATACTTGACCCCATAGGAGTCTTCATGGTACTGGATGAATCCATACCATACTTCCTTATGAGTTCTAGGGTGAACTTGGACTGACAAATGGATAAACCACTCTCAGTCTGTTTAACTTGGAGACCCAAGAAAAACTTCAGCTCTCCCATACTACTCATCTCAAACTGACCTTGCATAAGTTTTGCAAACTTTTTGTAAAGGCTGCTTTCAGTAGACCCAAATATAATGCCATCTACATATATTTGGACAAGTATAACTTTGCCTCTAGATTCCCTAAGGAATAGAGTCTTATCTATTTTCCCTCTTGAGAATTTGTTCTCAATGAGGAAACTAGATAGGGTTTCATACCAAGCCCTAGGGGCTTGCTTTAACCCATATAAAGCTTTCCTAAGTCTATAGACATGATGAGGTAAAGTTGGATCAACAAAACCTGAAGGCTGCTCCACATAGACTTCTTCCTTAAGATTACCATTTAGGAATGCTGACTTGACATCCATTTGGTTTACTTTGAATCCTTGATAAGTTGCATAGGCCAAGAACATCCTTATGGCTTCTAGTCTGGCTACTGGAGCAAAGATTTGATCAAAGTCAATACCTTCTTCTTGCATATATCCTTTAGCAACCAGTCTTGCTTTATTCTTAATGATGACCCCTTGTTCATCCATCTTATTCCTGTAGATCCACTTAACTCCTATTATATTGCGGTCTCTAGGTCTATGAACAAGTTCCCAGACCTTGCACCTTTTGAACTGATTAAGCTCTTCTTGCATTGCTTCAGTCCATTGTGGATCCAGTATTGCTTCTTCAAATTTCTTAGGTTCAACTTGAGACAGAAAGCTGGAGTAGATTGCGGCATTTATGTATCTGCTCCTGGTTTGTACTCCTTGTCTTGGATCTCCAATAATCTGCTCTACTGGATGATCTCTTAGATGCCTGTTGGCTGGAGACATCATTACTTCTGGTTGAACCTCTTCAGCATCTCCATCATGCTGTACTCCTTGAACTTCATCAGCAATTGGTACATGTAGTTCTCCCCCTGGACAACAGCTACTCTCCTTGTAACGCCCCGAAACTCAAAGGAGCAGAGGGGAATAATTTGGGCCAGTTTGAGTTCTGGCTGCAGGCACACGGCCTGGGACACGGGCATGTCCCAGGGCGTGTCAAGCCTGTGTCGACACTAAGGCGTGAAGTCGACACTTTGGTCTCGACATTGTGTCGAGACTGGGCACACGGCCTGCGACACGGGCGTGTCGCAGGGCGTGTCGACCCGTGTCGACACTTAGCCGTGAAGTCGACACAGTGCTTCGACGTTGTGTCGAGACACGGCACACGGCCTGCGACACGGGCGTGTCGCAGGGCGTGTCAACCCGTGTCGACACTCGTCCCGCGAAGTCGACACTTTGGTGTCGACAGTGTGTCGAGACATGGCACACGGCCTGCGACACGGGCGTGTCGCAGGGCGTGTCGACCCGTGTCGACACTTAGCCGCGAAGTGCCGAGACCTTGTACACGGCCTGGAGCCCAGGCGTGTCAAGGTGACACGAGCAAGGACACGGGCGTGTCCTAGAACCCGTGCAGTGCTCGGGTTGAAAACGGGAGAAAATCATGGGGTACACGGCCAGCTACACGGCCGTGTCAGGTGGAACACGGGCGTGTCAACTCGAACACGGGCGTGTTCGAGACCCGTGTGAGGTTCCAGGTGATTCGATTTTGACGGCGAATGAGGCACACGGCCCTGGACACGGGCGTGTGCCAGGCCGTGTTCGGCCCAGATTGGGCATTTCAGTCCCGAATCGAAGCCGTTCATTTCTTTGACTGAGGATCCAATGGCTGGGGGTTGTTCCTGAAGGGATATACCCGGGTTTTGACTTAGAAAACCCTCACTTTTTCCACTTGTTATCTCTCCAAACCCTTGGAGAAAGAAAAGCTAAGGCAAGAAGAAGAGGAGCTAGATCCGCCATTGGAGGAGCTTCGGAGCTCCGAATCGCAAGCCGACTCCGGATCCACGGAGGCAACGCAAGTGCGGTGATTTCCATCCGATTACTTTTCGATGGCGCCAAAGAGGACCGCAAGGGTAACGATCCTCACTTTTGAGCATGATAGCTCTCTTTCTTAGCATAGGAAGCCCTCTCTCGCGAGTTGGCGAAGAGTTGGAGGCGTTCCTTCGGGTAGATATGTAAAGTCCCCGTTGTTTAGCGTCCGTATGCGAGAACGGACATAGGCATTTTGGTTGAAGCCTACCCGGACATGTAGTTCGGATCGGTGATGTTGCATTGCATAAGGCCGGAGAAGACTCCGTGCTATTTGGTGTTTTTCGGGTTTTCTGCGCGGTAGATTGCAGCAGGGAGCCTTGGGGACTAACCCAAAGGTGCACCCGGAAAACTGGGCGGACACGAGGTCTTGCCAACTTGGTGGCCTGAGAGCCAACTTGAACATAACGGGGTTATGTGACTTGTGATAGAATGGGACTCGGTGAAAGTTTGACCCGCGCATATGGCTTAAATTGCCGTTGCGATGTGAGCACGGGTTAGATGGAGCCGTACCCGCTTTATGTCGTTCGGGTTAGAGAGGCCTAAAGGTACATGACACTCGCCGTTGGCATAAATAGGGGTCTTCGGTGGTCGATGGCTTAAATTGACGTGACCAATACCATGAAGTCGAATTGCTCATAGGAATGGCCATCTAAGTGGCGGTGGTGAGTCCGGAATGTTAATGGCTTCAATTGACGTAACATCGACCGGTTCACCGAGAATGTGCCCTGAGTGCACGGGACGTGTGGCCGTACGAGCCAACGTCTGTGATGAAATGGCTATGGTTATATGCTTTGCTCGCTTGTGCTAATGAAATGCAGGGAAGGAGCATCGCCGCCCCGAGTTGGGGGCGGGATCGTTATAATTTGGTCAGCATTGCTGACCGTTGCTTTGTTTGCCACCGTGCGGTGGTTTGTTTGCTTGCAGGTGCAGCTGGACCAAGCGGTCAATAGCGGGCTAAAGCCCTTTTTGCGAAGCTGGCCCTCGAAGGCCCAAGTGGAAATGTTTTATGTTTTATTCATGTATGGCCGGCCTGCGAGCCGAGGTTTGTAAACCATGTAAAAGACAAGTGAAACATTTTGTAAGGCCTTAAGGCCGACTTTTGAGTATTTTGTAATAACATTCCTATTATCATGTTAGTGGACATTCATGCTTATTGCTGGGTTCTTGTTTTGCAACTTTTATAGACTGCTTCCGCTAGAATGCTCTGTGTAGGACGTTGAGATTGGTTGGATGGTTTCCATAAGTAACCACCCGGTCTGTCTGTGGTATATGGCGTCGGGCCCCGGCCGGACCTACTGCTATATGCTATGCGACGGATAGGGGGTGTTACAATTTGGTATCAGACTACTGGTTTTGGTCGGGCTTAAAGTGAATTCGTGGGCGAATTCTTTTTAAGGGGTGGTGAGCACATTGTGTGCGTCATCGTTATAACAGTAAAAAGAACCCATGAATGTCCACTTAGGAATGAAAATACTCGTGTTTGAGGAACCTGCGTGTTCCTATAATTGCTGTTTGCAATGTTATTTGGTCGCTTAACGGTGTTTTGTACCACTATAGGTGACCCGAAGTGGTGTTGGGCCGTCAGAACGCCGAGGTTCTGAGGCTAGTAGTGCACCAGAAGTTGCTCCCGCAACACCTTTGTCGGCTGAAAATATAAGATTGGTGGCTGAAGCGGTGTTGGCCGTGATTAATGCGCAGCCTGGGAGGCAAGCGCAGCAGCCCGCTCCTGTGATGGAGCAAGTACCTCTTCAAGAGGCTGAGCCGAGGAGGATGGAGCAAGTGGTTGTAGAACCAATAGTGCCAAGGAGGGCGACTGAGAGGCAGTTGAAGCATGTAATGAGCTTTAACCCTCCGTTATTCTCGGGGTTGGGAACCCCATCTCAGGCTGAAGACTGGCTCTCTAGGGTGAAGAGAGTCATGACAGCGACGGAGACGGAGGAGTGGCAGATGACCACCATTGCTACGTTCCTGCTGGACGGTGAAGCGAGGATGTGGTGGGAAGGTTTGGAGCTGCATCATCTGCGAGGTAGACAACTGATAGACGTTCCGATGGAAGAGTTCTCGGAATTGTTCTTAGCAAGATACCTCCCTTCTACTCAGAGGATTTCAATGGAGAATGAGTTCCTGAGGTTGGTGCAGGGTGAGAGGAGCGTGGATGAATATCTCCACGAGTTTACGCGGTTGAGTCGTTATGCGAGCTCTACCATCATGGATGAGGAGCGCAAGACTAATCGTTTTTATGAAGGCTTGAGGGATGAGCTGAGACTATTACTGTCGGGGCCGATGACGCAGGGTTTCTTAACCTTGGTCAATACTGCCCGGTCCTTGGAGAAGGACATGAAGAACGTGCAGGCGAAGAAAGGCTTGGTTGATAGAAAATCTGAGTTTAAAGTGCCGACTACTTCAAAGTCTGGCTATCGGAAGTCTTTCAAGAAGCATAGGACTTCGGGTCCAGCTCCTTCTGGCGCTTCTGGGGCGACTACGAGTCGGACCCCGGGCGCGTGCTTTACTTGTGGCAAGACGGGGCATTTCGCCCGTGATTGTTGGAGCGGACGTCCTAAGTCCGAGAGGAGGCCGGGAGCTACCTATGAAGAGAAGGGAAAGGCGGTGGAGTCGACCGCATCCCATTATGCTCCGGCCCAACCAAGGGTCTACAATCTTGGCCAACAGGAGGCCATTAAACAAGCTGATGTGGTGACAGGTACGGTTTAATTTATAGCAAGTCAATTCCTTTATATGCTTGTTATGTATATGTTACCTTACCACTGCTTGTTAGGATTTGTGTTGATTTGTGAAAACCCGGCACGAGCACTCTTTGATACGGGAGCTTCACACTCCTTCTTGTCCGAAGGATTTATATCACGCATCGGAGTCCCTTCTTCGATGGCGAAGGATAAGTTGGATGTGTTGTTGCCCAATGGGTGTTCGATGCGAGCGGTTAGGATCTGCGACGTTAAAGTTCGTATTGGGGAGCAGGAGTTCGACCTGCAGGCGTCTTTACTTCCGTTGGTGGAGTTCGACGTCATATTTGGCATGGACTGGCTCTCGGAGCAGCAGGCCCATATAGATTGCGGTAGCAAGGAAGTAAAGCTGGGAGCAAGTCGTGAGACGACGTTTACGGGCTTAAAGGGGTCGAGCAAGACGTTGATGTCTGCTCTTCAGGTGGTGAAGGCGGTTCGTGCTGGAGCAGAACTGTTCTTTACACTAGTGGAGGTTGCAAAGCCGAAGCCCGCGATGGATTGTATTTCAGTGGTATCGGAATACCCTGATGTGTTCCCCGCAGATCTTCCTGGAGCCCCGCCTCAGCGGGAGATCGATTTTACGATCGAGCTAGTGCCAGGTGCAAAGCCTGTGTCACGATCTCCGTATCGGCTAGCGCCTAAGGAAATGGCGGAGCTGAAAGTTCAACTACAAGAGTTGTTGGAGCAAGGGTATGTGCGCCCGAGTTCTTCGCCTTGGAGCGCACCGGTCCTCTTTGTTAAGAAGAAGGACGGAAGCTTGAGATTATGTATTGATTATCGGGAGCTAAACAAGCTGACTGAGAAGAACAAGTATCCGATCCCCCGGATTGATGATCTCTTTGATCAGTTAGTCGGGTCGACGGTGTACTCGAAGTTAGATCTCAAGTCTGGGTACTATCAGCTGCGGATAAGGGAGAGTGATATCCCGAAGACAGCGTTTAGTACGAGATACGGGCATTATGAGTTTACGGTCATGCCGTTTGGGCTGACTAATGCGCCGTCAGTATTTATGGATTTGATGAACAGGACGTTCAGGGAGTACTTGGACCATTTTGTGATCGTCTTCATCGACGATATTTTGGTGTACTCGCAAAGTGAGGAGGATCACTTCAAGCATCTCCATTTGGTGTTGGAGACACTCAGGAGAAACCAGTTGTATGCCAAGTTCTCGAAGTGCGAGTTTTGGCTATCCTCAGTAGCGTTCCTCGGGCATATAGTGAGTGGAGAGGGTATTGCGGTGGATCCGGCGAAGATTGTTGCGATACGGGAGTGGCCTGAGCTTGCTACGGTAGCAGAAGTCCGGAGCTTTTTGGGGCTTGCCGGTTATTATAGGCGCTTCGTAGAGAACTTCTCGCGGATAGCGCTACCTCTCACTACTTTGACGAGGAAGGAGCATAAGTTCGTTTGGACGCCGGAGTGCGCGCGAGCTTTTGAGGAATTGAAGTGTCGGTTGACCACGGCGCCTGTGCTGAGTTCGCCGGTTGGAACCGAAGGCTATGAGATATATAGCGATGCTTCAGGCAGCGGTTTGGGTTGTGTGCTACTGCAGCACGGAAGCGTGATAGCTTATGGCTCGAGACAGCTAAAAGTGCACGAGAGGAATTATCCGGTCCATGACTTGGAGTTAGCGGCCGTGATTTTTGCCTTGAAGCTGTGGAGACACTATTTGTACGGTGTGAAGATTGATATCTACACCGATCACAAGAGCCTAAAGTACCTGATTGATCAGAAAGATCTGAATATGCGGCAGCGTAGGTGGATGGAGTTCCTGGGGGACTATACTTTTAAGATCCACTACGTGCCTGGCAAAGGGAATGCGGTTGCGGACGCGTTGAGTCGCCGAGCCCCAGCTCAAGCGAATTGGCTATCAGTGCATGATGAGCGGTTGGTGCAGGAGCTGGAGGCGTTGGAGATTGTTTGTGTGGATAGACAATCTAGTGCTGAAGCAGTGCTGAATTGGACTGAAGTCCAATATGACCTGGCTGATCGGATTCGGCAGGCTTTGGATATGGATGCTCATATGAAGCAGTTCATGATAGAGGCTCTGGATGGGTCAAATTCCCAATTCGTCGTGGAGGACGGATTGCTTTGGAAAGACGGTCGTTTGTGCGTCCCAAGTGTGGGCAATTTACGGGTGGAGTTGTTGTACGAGGCACACCATACCAAGTACTCGATTCACCCGGGGAGCACGAAGATGTACCGTGATGTTAAGAAGCTATTTTGGTGGCCGGGTTTGAAAAAGGATGTGGCGCTATATGTAGCGAAGTGCCAAACTTGCGCCTTGGTAAAGGCGGAGTGCCAAAAGCCGGGAGGATTTCTTAAGTCCTTGCCTATTCCGGAGTGGAAATTCGACGACATCTCTATGGACTTTGTGCATGGTTTGCCAAGGTCGCAGAAGGGGAACGACGCCATTTGGGTGGTGGTCGATCGATTAACAAAGGTGTCGCATTTTATTCCGCATAGGAAGGATGATCCGGTGGAGAAGCTGGCGAAGCTTTATGTGGATAATATAGTACGGCTTCATGGTGTGCCCCGCAGCATCGTGAGTGACCGAGATGGGCGGTTCACGTCCAATGATTGGAGGCTGGTGCAGCAAATGTTGGGAACAAAGCTGAAGTTTAGCACAGCCTTCCATCCGCAAACGGATGGGCAGACCGAGAGGGTCAATAGAACCATGGAAGACATGCTTCGCATGTGTGTCTTGGACTTTGGAAAGCAATGGGAGGACCACCTTTATTTGGTGGAGTTCGCATACAACAATAGCTACCAAGCAAGTATTCAGATGGCGCCTTTCGAGGCCCTTTATGGTAGACGATGTCGCACGCCGTTGTCTTGGTTAGAAACGGGCGAGTCGAAGTTGTATAAGCGATCGGAAGTGGAGGATGCTACTTCGTTGGTGAGAACCATTCGGGAGAGGTTGCTTATCGCTCAGGACCGACAAGCAAAGTACTATAATGCCAAGCACAGGAACGTGGAGTTCGCTGTGGGCGATTATGTATACTTGAAGATCAAGCCGTTCAAGGGTGTCTCGCGGGTGCGGCGATTGAAAAAGCTAAGCCCGAGGTACCTTGGACCGTTCGAGGTTCTGGAGCGAGTAGGAGAAGCGGCCTATCGGCTGAAGCTTTCAGTGGAGCTAAGTGGTTTACATGATGTATTCCATATTTCGGTGCTTCGGAAGGCGGTGCAAGAGCCTACGCAAGTGATCGCGGCCAATCAAGTGCCGGTGGATAGTGGGCTAACGACAAAAGTCAAGCCCGTGCGGATTGAGGACTCGGAGGTCAAGCGGCTACGCAATAAAGAGATCAGGATGGTCAAAGTCCGGTGGGACAATTGCGGTCGTGAGGAGCTCTCTTGGGAGCGAGAGCAGACGATGCTTGACGAATATCCGGAGTTGTTCCGCTCAGGTACAAATTTAAGTTTGTACATGTTTTTCCCTTTATGTAATTTCGTGGGCGAAATTCTTTTAAGAGGGGTAGAGTTGTAACGCCCCGAAACTCAAAGGAGCAGAGGGGAATAATTTGGGCCAGTTTGAGTTCTGGCTGCAGGCACACGGCCTGGGACACGGGCGTGTCCCAGGGCGTGTCAAGCCTGTGTCGACACTAAGGCGTGAAGTCGACACTTTGGTCTCGACATTGTGTCGAGACTGGGCACACGGCCTGCGACACGGGCGTGTCGCAGGGCGTGTCGACCCGTGTCGACACTTAGCCGTGAAGTCGACACAGTGCTTCGACGTTGTGTCGAGACACGGCACACGGCCTGCGACACGGGCGTGTCGCAGGGCGTGTCAACCCGTGTCGACACTCGTCCCGCGAAGTCGACACTTTGGTGTCGACAGTGTGTCGAGACATGGCACACGGCCTGCGACACGGGCGTGTCGCAGGGCGTGTCGACCCGTGTCGACACTTAGCCGCGAAGTGCCGAGACCTTGTACACGGCCTGGAGCCCAGGCGTGTCAAGGTGACACGGGCAAGGACACGGGCGTGTCCTAGAACCCGTGCAGTGCTCGGGTTGAAAACGGGAGAAAATCATGGGGTACACGGCCAGCTACACGGCCGTGTCAGGTGGAACACGGGCGTGTCAGCTCGAACACGGGCGTGTTCGAGACCCGTGTGAGGTTCCAGGTGATTCGATTTTGACGGCGAATGAGGCACACGGCCCTGGACACGGGCGTGTGCCAGGCCGTGTTCGGCCCAGATTGGGCATTTCAGTCCCGAATCGAAGCCGTTCATTTCTTTGACTGAGGATCCAATGGCTGGGGGTTGTTCCTGAAGGGATATACCCGGGTTTTGACTTAGAAAACCCTCACTTTTTCCACTTGTTATCTCTCCAAACCCTTGGAGAAAGAAAAGCTAAGGCAAGAAGAAGAGGAGCTAGATCCGCCATTGGAGGAGCTTCGGAGCTCCGAATCGCAAGCCGACTCCGGATCCACGGAGGCAACGCAAGTGCGGTGATTTCCATCCGATTACTTTTCGATGGCGCCAAAGAGGACCGCAAGGGTAACGATCCTCACTTTTGAGCATGATAGCTCTCTTTCTTAGCATAGGAAGCCCTCTCTCGCGAGTTGGCGAAGAGTTGGAGGCGTTCCTTCGGGTAGATATGTAAAGTCCCCGTTGTTTAGCGTCCGTATGCGAGAACGGACATAGGCATTTTGGTTGAAGCCTACCCGGACATGTAGTTCGGATCGGTGATGTTGCATTGCATAAGGCCGGAGAAGACTCCGTGCTATTTGGTGTTTTTCGGGTTTTCTACGCGGTAGATTGCAGCAGGGAGCCTTGGGGACTAACCCAAAGGTGCACCCGGAAAACTGGGCGGACACGAGGTCTTGCCAACTTGGTGGCCTGAGAGCCAACTTGAACATAACGGGGTTATGTGACTTGTGATAGAATGGGACTCGGTGAAAGTTTGACCCGCGCATATGGCTTAAATTGCCGTTGCGATGTGAGCACGGGTTAGATGGAGCCGTACCCGCTTTATGTCGTTCGGGTTAGAGAGACCTAAAGGTACATGGCACTCGCCGTTGGCATAAATAGGGGTCTTCGGTGGTCGATGGCTTAAATTGACGTGACCAATACCATGAAGACGAATTGCTCATAGGAATGGCCGTCTAAGTGGCGGTGGTGAGTCCGGAATGTTAATGGCTTCAATTGACGTAACATCGACCGGTTCACCGAGAATGTGCCCTGAGTGCACGGGACGTGTGGCCGTACGAGCCAACGTCTGTGATGAAATGGCTATGGTTATATGCTTTGCTCGCTTGTGCTAATGAAATGCAGGGAAGGAGCATCGCCGCCCCGAGTTGGGGGCGGGATCGTTATAATTTGGTCAGCATTGCTGACCGTTGCTTTGTTTGCCACCGTGCGGTGGTTTGTTTGCTTGCAGGTGCAGCTGGACCAAGCGGTCAATAGCGGGCTAAAGCCCTTTTGCGAAGCTGGCCCTCGAAGGCCCAAGTGGAAATGTTTTATGTTTTATTCATGTATGGCCGGCCTGCGAGCCGAGGTTTGTAAACCATGTAAAAGACAAGTGAAACATTTTGTAAGGCCTTAAGGCCGACTTTTGAGTATTTTGTAATAACATTCCTATTATCATGTTAGTGGACATTCATGCTTATTGCTGGGTTCTTGTTTTGCAACTTTTATAGACTGCTTCCGCTAGAATGCTCTGTGTAGGACGTTGAGATTGGTTGGATGGTTTCCATAAGTAACCACCCGGTCTGTCTGTGGTATATGGCGTCGGGCCCCGGCCGGACCTACTGCTATATGCTATGCGACGGATAGGGGGTGTTACACTCCTCTCCTTGCTGACTTGCAGCAGGTACTTCTTCTATAGTAAGCTTGTCCATTTTCTTTGTTAAACCTGTGGGGCTGCATACAGAACTAGACAACTCATTGTTAATAAGTTTAGTCTCATCAAAAACTACATGCACAGATTCTTCTACAACTTGTGTAGACAAGTTGTAGACTCTATAAGCCTTACTATTATTGTTGTACCCAACAAAAATTCCCTCTTGGGACTTGGCAGCAAACTTAGTTAAGTAAGACTTCCCATTGTTAAGTATGAAGCATTTGCAACCAAAGATCCTGAAATAGGATATGTTTGGTTTCCTGCCTTTCACAACTTCATAGGGGGTCTTGTTAAGGCCTTTAGTGATGGTAGCCCTATTTATAACATGACATGCAGTGTTAACTGCTTCAGCCCAGAAATACTCTGGCAGTGATGTATCACTTAGTAGGGTCCTACCAGCCTCTATCAAGGTCCTATTCTTCCTTTCAGCAATGCCATTTTGCTGAGGTGTTCTAGGTGAAGAGAATTCTTGAAATATCCCAAAGTCTTCACAAAGTTTTGTCATGCTTTCAGACTGAAATTCAGTACCATGGTCACTTCTAATCTTGACCACTGTACTATTTAGTTCATTCTGAATTTGATTGACAAAGCTATAGAAGACACTAGGTGTTTCAGATTTCTGTCTTAAGAAGAACACCCAGGAAAACCTTGAGTAGTCATCTACAACTACAAGAGTATAGACCTTCCTACCTAAGCTGTGAACTGGCATTGGACCAAAAAGATCCATATGCAAGAGGTATAAACACCTCACAGCATCTTTATTTTCTATGCTTCTAAAGGTGGATTTAGTCTGCTTGCCCTTTTGACAAGCTGAGCAAATACCATCTTTGACACACTTAACTTGAGGACCATTCCTCACTAACTTTTTGTTAAATAGTTTGTCAATAGTCTTGTAGTTAAGATGGGCAAGCCTCTTGTGCCATTTGACACAATGAGAGACTGTCTCATCAGCTACAAGACAAACTGGAGAACCATTGTTCTCAATCATAATGTCTAGGCAGTAGACATTCCTTTTCCTATAACCTGACAAAATGATCTCTTGATCACTTGACCTCTTGATATGACAACCATTTTTAACAAATGAGATGTCATACCCTACATCACTTAATTGACTTATACTTATTAGGTTGTGTTTCAACCCTTTAACATAAGTCACTTGAGTAATGGTAACTAAGTTACTAGAAATGTTACCAAACCCTTTGATGGTTCCTTTTTCAGAACCACCAAAGGTAACCTTTGGACCATCTTTTATTGGTATGTAGTCCTTTAGTAATCCTCTTGTTCCAGTCATATGTCTGGAACATCCACTGTCCAAGTACCATGTTGGGGTATGGCAACTTGGACTCACCTGCAAAACAGATTAATGAACCTTAGAACCCAAAGAATTCTTGGGTCCTTGGTACTTGTTAGTCTGCAATCTGACAAAGCTACCCACTGGCTTTCCAACAGGTAGTTTGGTACTTACTTTGGCACTGACATTGTGCCAACAGTCCACTGTAAAATGGCCAACTTTGCCACAGCACCAACATTCAAACTTGTTGTACCTTTGCTTAGGTACTGCCTTGGCTGTCTTGTCTACAGCAGGCTTGTTGAATGTTGGGGCTTTGCCCTTGGACTTAGACTTGGACTGCGCAGTCCCTGCAGGTCTAATAAAGCCCAGTCCAGCCTTGCCTTTATGATGAACAAATTCACCAATTAAAGGTAACACTGACTTAGGTTTAGAAAACCTAGCAACAAGCTCTCTCTCTTTCTGAAGATTGATCTCCAGACTCTTGATTTGATCATTTTTAAATGATATAGTACCCATTTGAATCACTGTTATGTGCTTCAACCTGGCTATTTCATTCAGTTTTTGATCAAATTGCTTCTCAGAATCTGTTGCAGCAGCTTTAAGATCAGTAATTTCCTTTGCCTGACTTTTGGCAAGGGACTTGCTTTTTTTGTAAGCTTGCAACAGCACTTTATATTCATCTATAAGCTGATGAATATCATCCTCAGACTCAGATACATTCTCATCACTTGATGAAGAAGAATCTGAATCTGAACTAGAACAAGAAACTGAACTTGAACTTGAACCTTGTACCTTACTGGGTCCTGGCTGCTCCAGGATTTTGGCACTCTCTGTCAAATCCATTAGCCCTTGGCATTGACTGTCTTCTTGTTCATAAATAGACTCCATGATCTGCATGAATTCTTCTTCTTCTTCTTCAGCAAACATCCCTATGTAGGCTTCAGCCTCAGACTCAGTTTCTGAAGAAGAGATATCTGATAAAGTCTTCTCCTTCTTGGCTACAAAAGACTTTTCTTTCTTGCCTTTGAAATAAGTCTTTTTCCTGTCACTAGACTCTTTCCTCTTTTCAGGACAGTCTGCAATAACATGGCTCTGCCTATTGCAGCAATAGCACACTATCTTGGAACCAGTTACCTTGCTAGACTTTGTCCTCTTCTTGTCTTTCTTTGAAGGCTTTTTCTCCTGATACAAGACTTCCTTTCCCTTTGAAGTAGAAGGTCTTGACCTCCACTATTTCTTCTTCAAGAATTTCTGAAAGTGTCTAGTGAAAGCAGCAAAGTCTTCATCACTTTCACTGCTTTCAGACTTGGTGCTGACTGACTCATCTGATTCTGATTCAACTACCTCTGGAGGTGGAGTTGATGACTTATTTCTGCACTTTCTGTGGACATCTGTCTTGAAGGCAACTGTTCTTTCCTTGTGTTCAATTCTTGTTGATTTCTCCTCCTCTCTTCTCACTGTCAACTGCATCTCATATGACAATAACTTGTCAAACAGTGTAGGAGGAGGAATTTCCCCCAACTTAGCCATTTCTCTTATGGCACAGATCTTGGTGTCCCAATCTTTGGTTAGGGACCTTAAGAACTTGTCATTTAGTTCATAGTTACTGAACTCTCTTCCATAAGACATGAGTTCATTCACTATTCTGTAGAACTTCTTATAGCACTCAGTTATGCTATCACCCTTTCCTTGTCTAAAACTCTCATACTCCTGATTTAGCAAGGATTTTCTATCTTGTCTGACTTCTTCAGATCCTTCCATATACACTATAAGAGTGTTCCATATTTCTTTGGCTGTCTTACAGTGTATAAGATTCTGAAATGTTGCATCATCTATGGCACTTACTATAATGTTTTGTGCCCTCTTGTCCATGGTGGCTAGGACAATCTCATCCTTAGTCATTTCAGAGAAATCATTTGGAGTTCTCTGATTTGCATCTAGAACTGATATCTTCATGGGCACATAAGGCCCTTCCTTTACTGTGATGTAAATTCTAGGGTCTGAGGCCTCCATAAACAGCCTTACCCTTTCCTTCCAGATCCCAAAGATCTCTTTCCTGCATATGGGCAATTTCATGGAACCCAATTCCTTATGATTCTCAGAAGAACCCATGTTTCTTGATTTTCTTGATTACTGAATTTGACTTAGACTAAATCTGTCAAACAGGATCTCCTCAGACTGTTAGTCCTTGTTTTGAGGAACCTGACTCTGATACCACTTGAAAGATATGGTACCTAAACACCTAGAGGGGGGGTGAATAGGTGACCTAATCCTTTTCTAATTTTAATGGCAGCAATCAGTTATATCACAGATTTCTAACTACTTTTGCACAGCAATAACAAAGCATACACAGCAAATAACAATCACAGCACAGCAGACACAGTGATTTATAGTGGTTCACCAATCTATGGGTACATCCACTTTCCCCATTCGCCTATCTAGCAGTGTACTACATTCAGCCAAACTTCTCCACTGTCTCAGAACCCAAATTGGTTCCTACACCTCAGGCCCAAAGCCTTACAACTCAGCTTTATCCCAAAGCCTACACTCAGCCACAAAGGCCTACACTCAGCCACCCAGGCCTACACTCAGCCAATCAAGGCCTACACTCAGAGATAACAATCTCCTACACTCAGGCCCTCAAGCCCTACCCTCAGCCTTTATAAATACAGGCTTACAATTCACTCAGATCCAAAGGATCCTACAAGATAAAAATGATTATAGAAATAATAACTCAACAACTCTGAAACAAGAGAGGGGACTTGAGAGTTTCTTGATGAGTTCTTGGAAGAACTCAGCTGGATTCAATCTGACTTACCTTTCTTCAAAGCTTCTTGAGTAGAACTGAATAAGATTGTCTCCTTCTGCAGTTGTTCCTTGACCTCTGTCACTTAGAATTCAGAATGAATCTGAATCCTTCTTCTCAGCCTAGTTCTAGAGGCTGATTTCTTGGATGGAGCCCTCTCTCTCCAACTTCTTAGATCTGCACTTGGACTGCAAGATCTTCTTGTCTTGATACTTTGTGTACCACTTCAATAACTTGTTCAATAATAATCTGAACCACTTGTTAATCACTGATCATCATTTTCTGTAGACAGCATAGACCTATTTATAGGCCTTCTTCATGGTAACCGGCTGGTCCGGTCCATAACTGTCTTCTGACATCTCTGACAGGTGCTGTAGACCGGCTGGAACGGCAGCTGTCAAGTCATCCAGTCATTTCTTGAAAATCTCTAACTGTTTGAAAGTGTCGAGACTTTCTATCTTTAAGTGTCGACACTTATAGTCCAAGTGTCGACACATGCTGTGTAAGTGTCGACACAAGTCTACAAGGTGTCGACACAACTCCTTGTATGTCTCGACACAGATTCTTCTTCAGGTGTCGACACTGAAATTGAGTGTCGACACAAGTACTTGTTCTTCTTGCTTTTGCTGAATTCTTCTAAGTGTCGACACAGCTTCTTGTGTTGAATCTGTTAAGTGTCGACACTGCTTCTTGGTGTCGACACATAGTCTTCTATGTTGATACTTGCTGAGTGTCGACACAGCTCCTTGTGTCGACACTTGATTCTTCTGTCGAGACTTCAGCTGAGTGTCGACACATCTCCAAGTGTCGACACTTGTACTTAGAATATTTTGTTGATAATTCTATTCTTTACTAAGTGTCGACACAGCTCCTTGTGTCGACACTTTCTTCAAGTGTAGAGTCTTCAGCTGAGTGTCGACACATTGTTCTAGGTGTCGACACTTTCTTCAAGTGTTGACTCTTCTGTTGAGTGTCGACACTTTGTTTTTGGTGTCGACACTTTCTTCAAGTCCTGACTCTTCTTGTTGTGTCGACACATTGTTTTGGGTGTCGACACTTTAACTTAGTCTCTGCTGTCTTTTGCTGAGTGTCGACACAGCTCCAAGTGTCGACACTATCTGGTGTAGACTCAGCTTCACTGGGTGTCGACACAGCTCCTTGTGTTGACACTTTCTGTCTGCACTTTTCTTCACTGAGTGTCGACACAGCTCCAAGTGTCGACACTTTCTGTCTGCACTTTACTTCACTGAGTGTCGACACAGCTCCTTGTGTCGACACTTTGTGTCTGGTGTCGACTCTGCATCCCAGGTGTCGACACAATGACTCCAAGTGTCGACACTGCTTGTCTGGGTGTCGACACAAGCTTTCTTGAGTGTCAACACTTTCCCTCTGGGTGTCGACACATGGACTTAGAAACTTTTTGCTTCAGTCCAGTGATTACTTAACCTGCACAAGTAAACTCAACATACATCAAATACATTATGATGTATATCATTGAGTTGGGTGAGGCTTCTTCAAATCAGGTACATTTAACCAATGTACCCAACAATTCTCTCTCTAACACTATCTTGTTCTAATCTACTCTACCTCCCTCTACCTAATGTGTACCACCTATTAATACTCATTTTTGGTGTGTTATTAATTTTCTTTTTGACATTCTTATTATTATTATTTAGTAGGGTTGTGCTTCTCACATTTGCATTAGGATAGTGGGTTATAGTAACATTCTAATAAAGTTTACCAAAAGTATCATAAGAATAACCCTTTTAATTATGATTAAGAACACTTTGAGATTGAGGTTGGTATGAAAATTTTCTTGTGTTAGTGGTGATGAGCTTTTTTGTTCTTGTATGATAATTAAGAGTTGTTGCGGGTCCCTCGGTTTTTCGCCGGTCAAGAGAGTCGGATCTTCTTAGCTTGGAGTAGGATCGGACGCACAAACAGTCAATGAAAAACAACAACAATGACATGAGTCTTTTTGTACCTTGGAAAAGCCGGAAATGGTGAAAAATCACGTGATCAGATCTGTGTCGAGCCAAAATTCACCATATAGTTTGAGGTTACAAATACTGACAATCACCTCAAAGGGTGACATGTCGCCTCTCTGTTACAAGCTTTAAATACAGGAAGAACAAAAAAATAATCTAAATCCATGAAGTTTTAACGAGAACGTTCTCTAAAGTGCTCCTCTGTGCCTTCTTCTACAATGGAAAATTGGCTAAGTTCTTGGGACATGAACGAGAGCGCTCTTCTGAAAAAATGGCTGTCCTTGAAGCTTTGGAGTCCGCGGAGCTGTGAAGCGAGCGTACGAGGGAGTATTTTTCTGATGTCTTCTCTTGTGCTCACGGGCGCATTCAATTACGGAACTTGGATTTAAATCCGACCCAAGCATCATACAAATAATATTAATTTATAATAACTTTTTATTCAAAATTCAGAAAAAAATATTGCAACTAATACGAGGCAAAAATGAAAATCACAAAATGATATACTTAACCAATCCATAAAGTCATTAAACCAATTTTTATTGAAACGACAAATTATGAATGAAAAAGGGGGAATAAAACCATCCTTTCTTAATAACGCTATGATATATTCAAATAGACAAAGTGATGTTAGTACAGGTTACTAGAAATTAAATGACAAAGTGATTTTATAGTCACAATCAACAGTGTTACAGCCATAAATGTGCAGGAATCAGGAAACATCAACATCCCTTTCCAGTTTCCAATCGATTTGGGTTTTCAGAAATATTTAGGCTTTGTCCTTCATGACTTCATCTATGTATTTTCTAATTTCTCATACCATTTACTCATTAGGTTTTTTAGATTCAAAACATTGTTGGGTCAAAAGTCAAAACATCCTCAAATTGAAGCAAGATTTGGTGCACGAATCACTAATCAGGCTCGAGCTCTCGAAGGCTCGATGAAGAAGAAGAGTGAGGACCTGCTGGCTACTGCTCCACGAATCAGGAGTTCACCTCGGCTCAAACACTTCCAGTTTTAGAGAACAACATTTTACCAAGAACTAATGCAAAAATGATTTACTTGACAGTGAAAACTCAAAATCACCCGATATCTACTTGAGGAGGAAGACTAGAACTCTAGAAGAGTGTTGACCTGCTGCGCCGTGACCTCCGTCTCCCATCTCGGCGTCGGCGGTCTTGCATTTGCTCAGTTGCTTGCACGAAAACCTTAGAGCTCTCTCTAGCCTTTGGAGTTGTTTGCCTTCAAATGAGGGCTTGAGTACCCTTTTATAATTTTCCGGAGAGTCGTGCTGATAAATACGTTTGAATGAATTTTAAGGTGATGAATGACGTCGCTTCGTTCCGGTCACATGTATCGTCAATTTTCATGAAATGATGGAAGTGCCCTCCTAGGACGTCCGGGCGGTCCGGGCAGTCCGGGGTGGCGCGCGGGGCGGCGTACGGGGTGGGGCGTGGGGCGCTCGCCGTGCGCGAGGGGCGGCGCACGCAGCGCTAGCGCACAACGCGCGCCTGCTGCGTGCGTGCAGGTTTTGTCCAGCTTCCATGCGTGCTTGGTCCTGTTCTCCTTTCAAGATGATTTCGAGCCTTGTGAGAAAGCGCGGCTTGCTCGGTTGGATCGAATATTCTCTATCAAAGTACTGCTAGTTTAACTTAGAAAAGTAAGGGAAACACCATCAAGAGCCAATAAAAGCATAACATGAATCTCAATATAGAGTAGAAAATTTCAAGCCATGTAAATAATTAATCTGTAGTTTTTTTTACTTTCCTAACAATCCTTAGTTATAAACAATGGTCATATTGTTTCAAAAAAAAACTTATAATATTTAAAAGTTGTAAAGATTATATTAGTTTTAATTAGAAATTTTAAATATATATATGGCGGTTATTCTTTATTTTTATTTCAACATCTTATAACTAACACGACAAGTCCCAATAATAAAAGTTGAAACAATTTTTTTGTGTATTTATGTAGCTTATATGTTTGATGGGGTGGACCCAATTTATAGAAGCCCCGAGTGCCCTAACCACCATGCGCACGATCCGTGCGCCCGATCCGTGCGCCCGATCTGCGTGATAACCACTGCGCACGGGATTACAACCGCCGCACGGGATCCCGTGCGCCGGCCACTCCCTCGGCCGACCCCGTAAGGGCTGACCGCCCTTGGCCGCCCGGCCCCGGGCGGCCTCGGCCTCGGCTGGCCTTGTGAGGGTTGGACGCCCCCATGATGCCCCCTAAGGCGGCCACGACTCGGCCAAACCCGGGCGGGGAGGCCGCCTCAGGGCCGTCTGACGCACGAGGGGCCTCGGCCGTGGCTGGCCCCGCAAGGGCTGGCCTCCCCTTGGTCGCACGACCCAAGGCTGGTCGGCCGCCACCCTTGGCTGCTCGACGTGGGGAGAGGGGGTATGGGGCGGCCGCCGGGCCCGTTGGGCCACCTATTTTCCCAAGCGGGCATTTTCTTGGCTCCGGGGCATGGTCGTCATTTCTCTAAAAAAAGTGATCCATGTGCTCAAATCCGGGCATACCTATTCGTCCGTCCGGTAGTTACTGAGCAAAATTACCACCCCGTTCTTTTAAAAATCTATAAATACCCCTTTCTCTACTTCATTTGGATCTTTTTCTAAACTCTGAACATTCTCTCTCTTCTTCCTGCCTCTCTCTACATTCTCTTTTTTTCTCTGCAGAATCTCCACCAAGGTCGTCCATTTAGACGGTTGCAATCGCTCCGAACTCTGTCAAGCGCTTGGAGTGTGACAGGCTCTCTAACGGCTGCTTACTGTCTTCAGCCGTGCTCGTGGCGTTGAAGCAACCAACAAGCTTTCTCTGCATTAGCAAATCAAGCCCGTCAAGACGCCGAAGTTCGCACACTCCCATGCGCACGGAGGAGCAAGACCACTAGCATAGTGCGAAGCCCCGTCGGGCTCCGAGCAGTCTCACTCATCTCAACAAGTGTAACGAGCAGCGACGTGTCACCGTACCCTTTCCTTCAACAAAAAGCTTTGTAACATACTCTGTGAAGTGGAAATTAGGTCAGTATTAAATCGATCACGTGATTTTCACCCAGATTGCGGGTTTCTTCACGTAAAAAAACTCTCTCTCACTGTTATTTGAAATTCTGACTGTACACACGCTCGATTGTTCAACGGGGTAGGGCGGTTCAGCAGGTCCAGTCTATCAAAAGCCTCAAGCAGAAGACCGCAACAATGTTTTTGATTGGAGCATGGTGGTTCCTTAATATACTAAAATTTTAAATTTAATATTTGGTTGGTTCCGTATAAATTTGTTCTACATATGAAGAAAAATTATTAATTTTGTTTAATTACTTTGAATTTTCGCAGAAATCCATCGTGTTCATACTTCATAGTGCCGGATTTTATTCTGAGGGCTTCTATGGGCCAAAGCCGAAACCGCCACATAAGTTATTATTTATAATGTAAATAAATAAATGATATAAATAATAAAAATACAGCTGAAATGTTTAAATATAATTAAAATAAATATAATTTAAATAAATGTGTTTAGCTCAGCTACTCAAACTCAAGTGACAACATATTCGTAATTTTCGTTTATGTAATTTTTGTTAAACGGGATGATAATATTTGACAAAAAATAATATTGTAATCTTATTTCGAAAGTGTAACTTTTGGGTGAAGGAAATATTTATTGAGGATTTAAATACAATATTTTGGACTAAAATTCTATTATTTTAGTCAAAGCAAAACTTGTGGCAGCATGTAAATTAAATTTAGAAGACATTGTTACAATAATAAGATTATGAGGTTCACACTAAATAAGTAGATTTTTTTGTGATGGTCAAAATAAAAAAATCTAAGTCCCCTAAGAGAGGGAGAGAGAGAGAGAGAGAGAGAGAGAGAGAGAGAGGAGAGAGGAGGGGAGAGTGATCAGCCGCGGGAAGAGAGAGAAAGAGAGGGAGAGACAGACAGATGACCGAAAGAGGGAGAGAGAGAGAGGAAGTGTTAGATAGAGAAAAAATATTATTTTAAGTCAACATAATTTTTTTTTAAAAAAAAATTGTAATATTGATTTATATATTTTTAGGCCATTTTGAGTATATGTTTCGGGCACAGCCCATCTGGAGAGGCCGCATCTCGCCGTCGTGGGTCGGGTACTGTCGCGCCCGCCGTCGTGGTCCCGGTACTGTCGCGCCCGCTGGGGGCGGGCACAGCCCGCCGTCACGGACCGGGTACTGTCGCACATAGCCGTACGAGAAGAGCCTCGTGTCGGACACTCGTATATGCATATGTACATAAATTGATGAGTCCCCCCCCCCCCCCCCCCCCCCCCCCCGGAAATTTCAAAGTCAAACTCACAAGACTCGGATCGAGTATGCGTGAGCTTGACCGGACCGGTTACATGCATCAAAGCCGCAATCCCTATAAGCCCCCAAGGAGGAAGCCGAACCCACACGCCGACACGCGTACGGCAGGGCCGCGTAGGTGCGCTCGGCCTACGAGCAGGGATGCCGACCAGCGCGCACGGCTTGCGCACGTGGCCCGCGCGGCTACACCCCGTACGGGCGCCTACAGATAGCCTGCGCAGTCGCAGGACCGCACCCTCACGCGTAACAATTGTCATGCCAAATATTCATCCTATAATGGAGTTGTTTTTGTCCAAGCTCATCAGAGCAAAAAAGCCATTCCAAATAGAGCCTTCGACTCGAATAGGTTAGGCGGATCAAGTACGAATTTGATTTCTTTCTACATAATTAAAAATATATCTATGCTATATACTATATTAAAAGAAAAAACACCCTTTAATTAAACATTTACTTTCTAATTTTATCCTTTCTGATTAAAAAAATTTCACTTTTAACAATTTGTGTTTTTCTTTAAATTTTTTTAAAAAAAAAATGCTCTCTACCTAGAATAAAAAATGTTTTCTCCCAACCACTCACAAACTCCAGTGCACCCCGCAAAAATGAATGAAGAGCGGAGTATAAAGCTCATAGGTTTGCGAGCAGCAAGAGCGCCGTCATGCTGGGACAATGTTGTGGCCGGAATAATGTCGCGCGGGGCACGAGGATCCTCATGCACTATCGCAATTAAGGTACTGTTGCAGTTGACCGTAAAGGTGGAGCCCCGTGTCTACCACTCATTTATACAAGGCATAAACCTTCACGTTCATGCTCCACAACTGGGAGATGAGTTTGTTGAACACGTTCATGTGCTCAAACAGTTGAGTGCTCTCTGACATCCTCAGCTGTACAATTGCCACTTTACGTAGAGTTTATTCGTGAGAGACTTAGACATGTACATCTCCTCCAGTTTCTTCCACACGTCTTCTGTAGTCTAAGTATCGAGTACGTTATACATGACCTCGCCTGCTAGACACAACTGGATTGTGCTAATGGCCTTCAATCCAGTTCCTCCCATTCGTCATCCTTCTTCCCGGACTTCTCCTTGCTGAGGAGCGCCTTGTGGAGACCTTGCTGAACGAGAACCATCTTGATCCGCTTCTGCCATACACCGAAATCGATTTTGCCGTCATACTTTGAAATCTCGAATTTTGCCGTCATTGTTTTGCTCGCAGAGCTACTCGGTAATTTGATTGAGTTCACGAATCAGATCTGAGAAGATAGAGAGCAGACAATGTCATCACTGTTGAAGCCATGAAAAATCCTAACCTCAGAATTCGGACCAAAGTCGTCTAAGGTTACCGGCTCAGAAGTTAGATCAGACGACTAAGGTGACTAGAACAAAGAACCAGGTCAAACACGACCCCAGATGCTGCGCAGGAAGGTCCCACCACGTACCCGGATACTCGAAAGGAGCAGCCCATTCTCAAACCAAAAGATGTCGAACTGTTGTACGGGGAAGTTAGTGGG